>OMNZ01053784.1:0-20155 GCA_900303255.1 Lesueurigobius sanzi | reverse complement strand
TGAGAGCTATAATATTTGATGGCTGCCCAGGACAAATCTAAAAAGTGGTCTAATTTGAGAGTGACTTGTCCATGGTACACAGTGCTCGGCTTAGACAGAAATAGAGCATCTAGTTAATAAGAAGGCATCACTTTTTCTCTTTTTCTTTTTGACAGCCAGATCTCACGCTGTCACCTCATGCCACGGGTCAATTTTATTTTCGCACAAATTGTGTTTGTTTACACACATACAGAGCCTTGAGGAATACTTGACCATTTATTGTTAAATTAGAGTTTGGATGACAAATTCAGGACATTTTTTGCTCAAAGTTCCCAGTAAATTGATACTGGTTTCTTGCATTGTATTGTATCGTAGAATTTCTGTTTTAATTAACATGTAGAAAATATTTGAAGAAATATAATAGTTTCTTATAAAAGTCTTTGTATTTTACATTTTGCTTCAACTACAAACCATTTACAGCGTGACAACTGTTAGTGTATTAATACTAGGGCTGGGTATAGCCAACAACTTCCCAATACAATACATATCCCGATACAGGGTCCACAATACGATGCATATCCCGATACAGTGTCCATAATACAATAAATATAAAGAAACATATGAAAAATGATGTTATGGGTGCGCTAAATAGTTTTTATTATACTGAATCAGCAAGTTAAACCTACTATTGCAGTAGTTGGTGTGTTCTGAATAAACCACGGGGCCAAACAAGCAAATTAAATTCATTTTCTTGTATTATTTGCGTATCATGATACAGATGCCTCTATACGATACATGTATTGTCAAGTACTCCATAACGATATATGGCCGAAACGATATATTGAGCACATATTGAGCCCTAATTAATACAATATATAGCATAAAATATCACAATGTATTGCAAGAAGCCACAATGTATCACAAAATCATTAGTCTTCCATCTCAGTGGGGGTCTAGGGGCCCCCAGATGAATTCAAGATAAAATAGAAAGACATTTGTGAATTGGGCCCAAATAACAATATAAACTAATAATAATACATATATTTTTAATGTTTATCCACTTGAAATAGTTACAAGAGGAAGTTCGTTTTTACAGTAGGGGTCCCGAGTCGTTCAGATTGGGAGCCCCTGTTCCATCTGACTGAGATCAATCAACAGTTTTAGTCTAATTTATTTCCATTTTATCCTGGTTTTGTGCCTGATTTAGATTTTTTTTTAATTGAATGTAACATACCGCGTTGAAATGGTTTAGTAAAATATCGGGATTTGTTATCATAATATCGCATATCACAAGTTTCCTTCCATGTCAATAGCCCTAGTCTATATCAAATACAGAGGGATTTGTGCGAAAAAAATCCTAAGTGTTTCAAACCCCGCTTCCAATCCACTTAAATTGTCCCATTCTACGAAAACCGGGAGATAAGCCTTACACAGACAGCTATGACAGTTTTTAAATCTCCTACTACAGCACAATTTGATGGAAGGGTCTAAAGTGCTTTGGAGGGAGCTGGTCAGTCTGGGACAAGGGGAGACGGAGGGAGAGAAAAGGGGGGGTGCTCCACTGTAAATTGGATAGTGTTTTAAGTGCCCCATATGGACGGCCCTGTCTGAATATCTGACGGGGGGCCACTATGGATCCTTTTTTGTAATTAAATGTAACCATATCCACCGAGGGGAGCGTGTGGAGAGTAATGTGGTTAACACCAGCTGTGGTTTGGGTATGGAGCACTGGCAAGAAGACGGATCGATGAGGTGGAACTCGCATTTTATTTGATCCAATGAGTACTTTAGATTCAGTTTTGCAGATTTTTCCCTTCACTAACTCTATCGTTTTAGTGGATATACTGGATAAAGTGGATACAATTGGATGTAGGGGTATCAGCATGACTTTGATGAGAGCAATAGAAAACAATATTCTACAAGATTGTTTAAAGGTCACTTCTTTAATTTGCTTTTTGTTGGTTGTTTTGGACTTTTATATTGTATTATTTTTAACCAGAGAAAGGCAGTCTGCACGAGCTTGAATGTGAGAATGTACTTTTGGTACATTTGTTGACCGTGTTGGTGGAGGAGAAAGAAGTAGGGATTCACAATTCAGGGGAATTCATGAGTTGTCCGATGAATATTGCAATTCAATTCAGCTGGTCATCGAATCAAGGTTCCCTATAGACGAGAATGAAACATGATCTGCTAAACTTGTACAAGAACAACATGCATTTCAAAATATGGTTTAAACTACAGGTTTTTCCACTCGGGAAATGAACAAAAAGCTCCAAAAACTGCATACAAATTGAATATTGATGTGTAATCTTGCAGATAAGGTATAATAATATATTTTTCTGCACTTTTGCAATCATCTTTTGACGACACAGCGATCTAAGTGAATACATTTCACATATTTCACATGTTTTTGATGGTTTGCAAACGTATCTCTTCATAATTGTTATCAAGAAAATCCCTCTAAATATTGAGATATTCATTCATATTCAATATGACCCACCCCTAATTAAAATTATTAGCTTATGTCAGCCATTCCCAAACATGAGAGCTGTGTTTAATGGTTTTCCAATGTTTTTTTGCTTAACTTTACATAGACGATACAAGGAAACAGTGATAATATATCACATTGGGTTATACAGAAACAAATGTATTTAAAGTTCATAATAAGTCAAATTAATTTTGATCTGACCTTTGGAGGCCCCCCTGCAGTGCCTCTGAGGACCCCCAAGAGGCCCTGGACCCCACTTTGGAAACCAGTGGCTTATGGTATTAACATTTAGCCTTCAATAAACACAAATACATAGTTTGGCCTGTACATTTTACTATAACCCCTTAAACCCTATAGGACCCAAATTTGGCACATGTCAAGCCCAAACAACTTCAGCAAAGATGTGACCATAGTTTGATTTCATGCATTTAACAAGAAAAAACATTAAAATAAAGCAATAAAGAAGTCCAGTGAGAAAGCTGAGCGAAGTCAACAAGCACAGTTCAAACAGATCAGATATGAAAAGCTAAGTGTTTGACCGAGAGGCGCAGATTTGAGGAGAAGCGGTGTTAGAAGTCAGGTCGGCCATGTTGGGACAGAGGGAGAGCGGGTCTTCAGAGGTTAATGATGTGAGATTAATAGTTTAATTAGCAGGCTCAATAGCAGAGCTGGTGGCACTCACCCAGACCCCCCCTTCCTCCTCCTCCTCCTCGTCCTCGTCCTCCTCCCACGCCGCTCTGTCCCGGATTCTGCTGCAGGGGTGACATCCAGCGGCGTCCTTCACCAGAAAAGGACACGAGGAGGAAGAGGCATTTACATTTTATCTCTTAACACAGTGGAATAAAGACCTCACTTCTTACATCCAGACTCTTCCAATATTTATAAAGGCAAGGAGTCGGTTATAAGATGAAATGAAGGTTAAATCTCTTTTGTTTAAACAGACGTCTGTGGTATAGTAGGATTGGCTAGCTTTAGCTGTATTTTTGTGCTTTGTTTCTAAGCCTCATTCATTATCGGATCAAAAGCAATCACGGTGTTTTATGTGTGTTCAAGCAAAGTAAATAATTAATCACGCTGATTGGCTACTTTTTGCGCTATTCCATTGTGGATGTTCGATCACAGCTGGGCAGCAAAACACATTGACACAATTATCATTATTGAGATATAAGGTGACACAATATCCGTCAAATCCATCAAAAGGATGGAGCCGCAATAGGGGATGATTGTAACACGGGGAGAGTTGTCGCAGCACCACTTCGACCAATCAGAGTGCAGATTTTGAGACAAGAAAGTACTTTTTTGGCTCCTACTTAAATTTGTGTTTTAGGCATTTAAATTTGGTTAAAATGTCACACGATTTCCAAAATATTCAAATTTCCGGGCCTCTTTTTTCATGCTAGTTTGCTACTACAGTTAGCTGAGCATTATACACGGGGCGGGGATGGTTGTAACACATGATTAAGGATGTGTTGCACTCCGCCCCGCTACTGGGTAAGAGAAGATAGTTCTTTATTGATGTCACAATGGAGAAATGTACTTGTTTGATGCCTTCTCATGGTGTGTGTGTGTTTATAGGCATCTCATAAACGGCCGTTTGTAGCCAACAAATGTAGGTACATTTTGTGTAAAAGTTTGAGAGTCGAAGCTCAAACGATCAGTGAGTTACAGCCCTCAAGCAAAAAGTGTTACAATCATCCCTGGTCTGCCCTGCTAGAAATTCAATACACAGTATCAAGGACAAAATAATGTCTATATACAGTGTCTATATGTCATATGTCTTGATTATAGAACATGAATGTACATCTACTGATCAAATACCAATACGCTCCAACAAGCTTTAGCTTCTGCCTACTCCTTTAAGGCGTCACATCTGCTCTGCATATTTATCTATTCATTACGTATTTTTCCATACCGACCTTTGTGGAACTCAGATGCTCAATTAAAAAGATGAATGAATGTATCAATGAGCTCTTCCACCTGACTGAGATTTACTTTTTTGTTATCAAAGCCTAAAACAAAACCAAACAAAAGAAACTGTGCAGAAATCCGATTGTGGTCACGATTTTTCTAAATGTTGCTCATAATAATATTGCTATATTCGTAATAATCAGGACGACTATCAAATAATACAAGTTTTTACATTGTCACAGATGCTGTAGCTATTACAAGTGAAGTTCATAGCAGGTCTGACTTGAGCATTTTTGGTTCTTTATGTTTGACACATTCATTTAACATAAGAAAAATAGTGTGCTTTTTGTGTAAATCAATCTATTGTAATCCCAGGGTAGCCCTTTATAAACAAACAAAACAATCTCTTCCATCCCTACGCGGGCGGTCCCATCCTTCCAAACCAAACCGGGGTCTTCCCTCTGCCTTTTGTTCGGTGAAAGACTACATTTGAAGAGTGACTCACATCTCATGCGCCATTGTTTTCTGATTGGAGTCAACATGTCAATTCTGAATCACCGTCCCCTCGCGCGACGTGCATTGTATCCATCGATGATGAACACACAGCACTGAACATTGCAATTAGCAAACTGTCAACATTGTTGGACTAAACAGACCGGTGTCGACAATGGCCACAAAGCAACATGTGGAAAATGAATGAATGGATCGATCACGCACATACAATACCTAGATGTACTCAGTTGTCCATGATCGCTCACAGAAGACACTGTAGGCCAAACTAACTATTTCAATGTTCAGATTTTGGACCAGTTTGTTCCCTAAACATACAGCATAAACATAATTTTCACAGTAAGATGATGAGATAATAATTGTACACAGTTTCTCCATAGATTCACATATAATTGTATTTTCAAATCCCATTTTCTCTGAGGTGATGATACCAAGCACTACAGTATCAATACCAATATTAGTGGTTCTTTTTTCTTTTATACTTGGTTTTGTATCAGTATTACAAGCAATACAAGTCTCACTTAGCGTAGGAAAAGATTCTTCAGTCTTCATCTGCACTCTGTAGTTGAAGCGTAGGACGTTTCGCTCTTTATCCAAAGAACTTTGTCAGCAAATGAGCAGAATTGACACACTTGTGGGTCTTTAAGAAGAAACCAGTAGGAGGAGTTAACTTCTAAGTACCACCTCTCTTGGTTGTAAAGGTTGGAAAAAACATCTTGGCCTATTCACACTTAATTTGGCCTATTCACACCTAACTTCCTATTGATTTACCCTGGACTTTGTTCTAAGGCTGTTCACACATCATTCGCATGCTTCATTAGCATGGCATAGAGATGGTTTCTGTCTCAGGATGTTGTTGTGCCAAATTAAATCTAAGTCCTCCTTTGCAGTTCATGGATGGATTCTCTTTTTTAACAATTTTTTTTTTAACTTCTAAACTTCTAAAATTGTATCTCCCCTGTCCTCAAATGAGTGATTGGTGGCTTTGAGATGGAGGTGCTCAGCTCTCTTAACCGGTGAATTTATTGAAGGTATGGATGTCCGCTATATATGAAATTTTTGCCATGTTTTATGTCATCCACAAAAATTCCGTCCTAATCTCCCCACAGCCAGCCTTCGCACTGCATTGTTTAGCCTCCTCTTAACTCCATTATAAAAATCATAGGCCGTGCCAGGAGCCTGGGGATAAGCAGCCATGCTAAGCGTTTGATCTCAATTGGGACCTGTTTCATGGCTAAATGGTCACCTTAAACAATAACAGCCTGCAACAAAAGAGTCTGTTGGCGGCCATAAACGGCGTATCTCGTCTTCCCCCCACCGGAAGATAATTTAATTTCCTCTCAATTTTTTAGCTGGTGGAGAACTGCATTAGTTAAAACCTCCCAGGGCATGTGGTCGCAGTTTGAACAATGGACCGGTCTCTTTGTGGTCTCACTGGGAAGGCTAATCTGGGGGAGGCAAATTAATGAGTGGAGTCGGGGGGTGGGGGTCGCTGGGGGACGCATGGTGATGGATGATGAGCTAACCCCAAAATGTGATCTTTGTGAAAAAAGCTAGGGGCCATCTCGGCGAACTAAAGCTCCTCGCGGGACCTGTTAGCACGCTTAACATTTTACACACACTGCGGTCTGTTGATGCCAGGGAGCGCGCCAAGGTGACCAGCGGCTGCTAACAAGGTGCACGCAACAGCAGAGGTGGCAAGAGGACGCATGCTCCTGTACTCACATTAAAGTAGTTCAGGATGGAAAACAATGTTTCGACCAACAGCAACACAAAGAGTTTGATTTTTTTTTTCCGTAAGGGGAGACAGTTTAGGCGAAACTGGCCTAATCTTTACCATAAGGAGTGTAATTATTGATTCCACTGATTCAACATTTCTCCATAGGGCTATATGGGAAATTGTAACTTCAATGACCATTTTCATCACATTGTGGCGTCAGTATCTCTATCAATCCATCTTTAGTAGTATTTAGAGCAAGGATCTCCAACCGGTAGCTCGCCAGCCCTTTCCAAGTAGCTCCACAAAGACCTTCTACATTTCTACATACATTTGTCAATGAGTCAATTTTTTTTTTGTTCTGAACATCTCCAAACATTTAGGTGAATATAGCACACCATGAAGCAGAAACTACTGTAATTGTCTTTTATTGTGTTAAATTTTCATCTTGGCAGTCATATACATCACTCATTTCACATCACGCCCATCTTTGGTATGCAAAGGTAGCTCTCGGGGTAAAAAAGCTTGGAGACCCTTGACTTACAGACTCCAAACCTTCCTGTCTTGCAGTATTCTGAAGGTTTGTTTAGAGGGATTTTTAATTCCTAGCCTGACTTATTGAGTTTTGATCCCCCCAAAAAGGCAATATTTGAATTTTTACAGATTCATTCACTAATTCACTTTGTAGTACAGTATGTCATAGATATCCCAATTCCCCCCTGAACAAAGCTTTGTTACTAATGCATAAAACCATACATTTAAACCTGGCTTCATCCATTATTTACATTTCGTCGCCAATTATAGGAAATCTTTCCTATTTTCATGTATAAAATGCATTATTTTGTCAGACAATTGACAGAAAGAAATCAATTAATTACTTTTTTTTCCCTTATTCACCTGCAGCGCCTCACCTTGAGTTGCAAGAACTTTATAAATGCATATAATGAATTGCACAGTGCTGCTACACTGTCTGGAAGGAGGACTACATCTTTATCGCTGCACTTAATATTAATTAATACTTTGTTGATGATTATATTCACGTTTTATGGTTTGATTTAATTTATCTTCTTATAATATTGTTTTTCACTCCACCAATAGCCCCCATTAGCCGATCAAACTTCATATTAAAGTCCTCCTTCATTGTGAAAAACTCGTCCTGAGGTGTGCCAGGGCTACTACCATTAGCATAATCGTTGCTAGCATCGGAGGTAGTTGGCTCACCCCAGTTGGATTTGTCTTCTGCGGGTCTAGAGGGGCTTTCGGATTAGTTTTTGGATGTGGAATCTGATTTCAAAGCCCAGTATTGATCTGTTTGCCGATTCCTGGTAGCGTTCTTATTGCTACTCCTTGAAGTTTGCAGGGAGCTTCACTCTCGTCTGCCCAGTCGCGCACCATAAGCAGAAGTCCATTTGCTGCCTTGCAAGTTTATCATTTTAACTGTGGAGAACTTGCCAGACTACTGTTACTTTTACTCCTAATACTCCATATCCACCAGAAATGACTACAATTTCTGTGCTCTTCCACATGCTTCATTCTGATTTTGAACCCATTAACGCCTTATTGTTTTCCAAGAACTTCAAAACTTCACAAACAAAGCATTTCCTATTAATCTTCTAATCCTCCCTTCCAAATTGTGTTAAAATATTTCAAACCCAAATGCTCGTCAAGTCGCCGTCCACATTTGCATGAGGAAATAACTTGGGCCAAATGTTCTTCATGGCAACTCCACTGAAAAGCCCCATTTCCGTCACAGACACAATAATTCACATTCAGCGTGCGTCCACACAAACCCACTGTATTCCTCTGTAATGTCCTCGGCTTGACTCCTTCTCCCCGCCCACGCCTTTCCTTTTAGACGAACAGCCAGTCGTCCTTCACAGCCTCGCCAATGGGAAAGAAAAAAAAAAAGAGGCTCCGATTCACGACAAATGACGGCGTTTCATCAAGACGATGAAGTGAACAGCGGAGGTGATGTAGCCGCGGGGCTTGCGCTAATCACTCGGCGTGTGCGCGGAGGACATTAGCGGGCCTCGTGTCGCGCAAATTTGAGGCTCGGTGAAGGATTGTGCAAAAAAGAGCCGCTCGATTCTTTGCACTTCTGACTTGGAGAAAGTGGATTTTCTTTTTAAGCGCACACAAACTTGTCCGTGCAAGCAAGAATAAACAAATCGGGTGGCATGTTTTTGTTGTTTTTCCCCCACATCAAACGCTTTCCTGCCTTTTCTTCTCTAGCCACATTTCTGTCTGTCATGTGTGAAGTTTCTTGTCTAAGGATACTGTGCTTTGAACCCAGAATCCTCCAGTTGTTTGCTGAACGCTCAACCAACTGCTTTCAGAAGTTGTAGACAAATAGCACACATTCCCGACAACTTTGGACGACTATATTTTTTATTTTGAAGTACCTCCCCGTCTGCATAAGGCACTTGTTAATGCAGGCGGGAGTAACAAGGAAATCTTAGACGGCGGCGAGTGATGTTTTCCTGTCGGATATGAATCGGGTCAGACTCGAGACATTGGTGCATGAGTCATCCCGGTGCAGATGCAGGCCGGCCGCCGCGAGGAAAACCACAGGTAACGCAAAACTTCTAGAGCCGCATCAGAACACCCACGTCCTCACCTTCACTCTGAACTCAATACTGCAATTATTCATGCATATTTGAATGCGATTTCCCGTCAGTGACCATGCACCCCGGGCAACGGGCTAAGAACAGACATAGGCTAGACACGGGCGAGACACTATGGTTCAGTAGACGTACGGGTAATGTAGGGCCTGGATGTTGGGTTCAATGAAACTTCCAATCTACTACTACTTCTCACTACTCCTGCATCTACCAGTTTATCATCCCATGTTTTCGCACCACTTTTGTATTCGGTGTAACTCTCCCAGCCCCAACATATAAGTTAAAGTCACACTGCGTAACATTTTGGATCACACAAAACTTGCGCCTAATGGCCAGCTAGGAAAGGGCATTTTTGCAGAAGGTGATCAAAGAATAGGTTTGGACGAGGACTGACACAGCCCAATCTACAGTCCCTACAACGAAATAACAGGGACAAGCTACATCTAACATGCTATCAATCTTTATTTTCCACTTTTTAAGTACATTTTAACAGTGGAATAACTGTCTAATGTTCATGAAAACAAACTTGAGCGAGCAGAGCATAGAAAACACAAAGTTAATTCATTTCACAGCAGTAGTTAAGTCAATTACAGCAGGTGCGACGCAACCTTTTTCGTACTTCTCCCTAAAATAAACTTTGTGACATGTGCTTTGCCAACTTCATTAACCTGAAATGAATAACAAACTAAGGATACAACCAATAGAGAATGAATTAAACTATTTTTACAGAGTAAAATGATGAAAGTATAGTGAGGATAACGGACTAGCATGATACACACGGATCAGATCGAGCTGTGACAAGGACCTAATCCATTTAAATCCCATATTTGGCCACCTTTAAGGGCCTATCTCACCGGCCTGGAGACTAGTTCGCGACTTGGCGGCGGCTCAGTCTCGGCTGACCCAGGGAGTTGCGGCAAATTGCAATTATTCGGAGACTAGTTGGAGACTCTTTCCAATCTCCATCAGGTCTCGGAGACATCTGGATTCAGTTGCGGCGACTTCGCGGACCAGCAGCCTGGCAGAGACTCCGTGGTCTCAGAGGGTTCTGCGAGACATCTCCGAGACGAGAGAGATACCCCCTTTAGTAAACCAGCTGGAGACGTCCCCACCCCCAGTAAAGTTATAAGTCAAGTCTTACGAGAGGACACATGTTTCTTCAATATTTATGTGCTTTTCAACGGTCACAAATGTCTTTTAATAAAATAAATGTTTGTATTTGATTCTATTTATTGGGTTAAATGTCACATGGTGTGGCTTTATGTACTTCTATTCTGTTCATTAGAATCAGAACTCTATTAGCCCCTGTCTTTTTGGGCATTGAGAAAGACTAACAAACCATGCATTTGCTGTCTATTGCACAAGAATAGCGTGCAAAGGTTGTGTCAGGAAGGGCACCTGATGCAATACAAACTGGTCATGAGTCATGTTGACCTTTTTAAGGCGAAAATAGATTTGACAAAAACTCTGAATTGTACAAACATGACCTCAAAGCATCAGTCACTTCACAGAGAGCTTCTTGTATTGACAGCTTAGAGAGCAGGGGCGTAGAGATGCTTCCTTTCTTCACGATGTGTTGCAGAAGATGAAAGCTATTACATTAATGTTGCTCACACTGGGAGGAGAGGAGCCACGGCTAATTGCACTTTAAGCTCTTGTTCTTCTGGCTCGTCTTGAATAATTCACTGAAGACTGTACGGACTTGCAGAAAGTCTCTCTTTGTGGTCCATGACGCTGCTGCTAAAAGTTTAATGGGCTCTTTTCTACTTACGTTTGGCCGTTTTGTCGTAAGTAGCACAATGGGAGTTGTTGCTATGCTTTTTTCAGTTATTTCCGTTTACTTACTACTACAGGTAATACGCCTTGTACTGAAGTCATTAATGATACTACTATTGGAACCAAGGGCTGCACGATGTTGGGAAAACAATGTGCGATATATGATAAGGTGGTTTTTTCACTTCAATTTAAACACAATTCTTATTTATTCATTTATCTTTTTCAGGACCAAAACGGGGCCAAAATGTAACTGTAAACTTTTGCTCATTTATCAGTTCTAAAGTGAATTTCTCCATCGTGAGATCAACAAAGAACTATCCTATCTCGTGCATCTTTGGTTCCTTTTGAAAATATCTTCCATTTTCTTGAAATAACCTTCATTTGAGTAAGTAAGTGAAGTTATCTGCCAATGGAACAAGTATTTAACATCTACAGTAATTACACACACAATAAGTGTACATTTCTTATTGGACATAACATTGAGAAACTAAATCAAATTCCACTTGACATAAGGGGGTAAAAATTTTACTTTGCAAGTTAGAATTACTCTAATTTAAGCCAAATATACTTAATTCTAGTCATTTTAACTCATCAAGATGTATATTATTTTCAGTGTTTTGACCTGAGTTTATATTGTGGCTTCTTGCGATACAGATATTACATCATTTAAAGTGGACATATGCATAAATCTTAAAAACAGGCTTAAAATTGTCCATTAGGATGTCTGTGCATTGACATTTTACATTGTATGAATTCAAATAATGCCTCTGTGACACAACGTTCATAAATAGTAGTGCCAGGGCTGATGAGGATTTGGCCTGGCTCGCCCCCTACAGCCAAAAGTTGGAATCACATGGTAAAAATAAACAATTAGCTTTGATTTAAACATGTGGCTAGTAGCACGATAGAGTTGCAATGTCCATGCTATGAGACAAAACGGCTCAGAACTGATCCAATACTGGATTATTGGCTTTAAAAATGTGTTTGGGGGTTTGAACAATGTCGTAATTGTACCAGGAAGTAGAAAACGAAGCGCTGCAGAAGTCGACATGAGAGTACCAATGAATGAATGAAGTGAGATACTGCTCCTGGTTAAAAGCTCAAAAAAGTCAATTTAGAACATGTCGATAGAACTTGCGATATATTGGAATTACCTCTACGACTCTGTTACTACGAGTACTCCAACCATCCAGCCCTGCCACTGCTGCTGCTACTCCAATCATGCGCATACCGCCGCATCATGTCTGATTGTGAACTACGTGCCGCGATTTGCATAAAGTTTTATGTTTTGTTTTCCGAAGGTTCGAGCACTCGTCGTGACTGGAGTGATGAATTGCCCCGCTCTTGTGATTGCAGAGAAATATTTGATAGGGCGCTAAAAAAACTCCATCAATCTCAACCCACTGGGCCATCACTTCAGAAGGGGAGAAAAAAAAAAAAAAAAATGTTGGCTTATGCGTTATCACAAGTGAATGCTGTGTGTGGACTGACTTTGAATGAGTGGGAGTAGGAAGTGCTGCAGAATGGAACAGTCAAACAGAAACACAGTGGAAGGATTAGGAGTAAGGAGATTGAGTGAATTTCTTGGAGTAGTTGTAGTGTATAAGTTAAGCACACATATAAGGCTCGATTGTTGTACTCAAGTGGGTTGGAGTTACCCTAAGGAATGCTAGAAAGTAAGTACATAAGTGTGTTTCCTCGGAGTATAATTAGTTAATGTGAATGAACTGGACATATCTGTAGGAGGCATTGTTGAATTATTCCTCGGCAGTAGCTGAAGAAGTGTTGGGTGTGGGTTGTTGTTTGCTGCATCCATTTCCGTATCAAATGTGCAAGTCTACTTACCATTCTAAAGAAAATAGAGGAGCTCTAAGCCAAACATTAGTTTAGTCAACAGAGAGTGTTTTTCGGAAAGCTCTGGCCTTGCTGATGCATTAGAGGTTCAGAGTAAATCTCCTAAACAGATGAAAATGTGAAGCCATACGACTGTAATGGAAACTCTGCTTAATGGTGTTGAAGCGTGGGCTCCATTTAAATGAATGCAACCCAGTAAATTGAAAACAATAAAGAACCACAATGGCGCTTTGTGTTAAAAGACATAGAAACATGCTGTTTATGGGTTTAAACAAACAGCCCGAAGTGCAGTTGACTCTATCGGGGTAAATAACTTACAGGGGAGGCAGCTTTATATGGAATTAATTGCAAACAAGTTGGTGCTAATGGTCTAAAAAGGCACTAACGGAAGAGTCCCATTAAAAAAGTAGAGCTGATGCCGTCAGACAAATTTCCACTAAGTGTCGCCTCATGAAAATGATAACTTGCTAATCCATTATTAATAAGAATTAATGGTTTTCAGTGCGCCGTGTGTATCGATCCCTGATACTCTACACTGGAGGAGCTCTCTGGCAGCCTGGGAATACACTAATTGTGAAGCGCACAAGTGCCATTACGCCACTCTCCTGCTGCACTATTACAGCCTGTGGCACCAGTGAGAGGAGGCTGTGGCTGTTAAAACTGCTACAACAACAACAATAACAAATCCACTCGGAGGAACGGATGCTCCGGTCTGAAATGTTCCACTTGTGTAAAATGTTATTTTTTTTTTTAAAGCCCACATCAGACCACTCTCATTGTGGGCCGTCTGTGGAAGGTGAGCTCATGTGAGTTGTTTGTGAAACCTCTTATGACAGTAGACCCTCATATACACCGCTCCAGGCGATAAAGCCTTCCATCCCTCCATTCTCCTGCTTCTGGCTCCTGCACTCATTTTCAAACCAGGAATCTGTCTGGATATGTCCATGACTTGCCCCGAGGCGTTATTTAAACTTGATTTCAGCAGCTATAGCTCCTTCTCTTCCTATTTATCACTATACCAGCAGCCTCATGCACTACAGCCGAAAGTTTAGGGGTCTATTTTTCATACTGTAACAAGATGAGTTGCAGTACTGTACAGACATTTGGGGCTGGGCTGTTATTATATTCCATTACTATTATATTCCAAACAGTCGCTAATCCAAAACTACATTTTTAAATCTTCTGTAAAATGGTAAATAATGCTCAGTTAACAGCAAAAAGCTTAGTTAATAACATGCCGCGCAGTATGTTTTGACTGACTTTAGATTGCTTTTCTTTTGCCTATTTTTTTTTTGTTATAAATAGTGCCAGTTAGCGTACCTGAAATATGGCCCACAATCAAAGTGTAATGAGAACAAAGTGAGTGAATTGGAAGGTTTTCATAGCGTTTTGCTTTGATTAGCTCCTTTATTCCCTTCATTAGTTGGCACATGAAAGTCTCTGTCTCACAAAATGGTGGTGTTTTTCCCACATTTCTTTGTGTCCACAGAAATCCACCAATTTAGACCTTCTGTGATGTTTTAATCGAGCATTGACAGTAGCCATTCCATAATCTGACGGATTTTAAATACTTGTTTGTTTGGTATCTTTGTTGTTCTTGTATGGCTCTTGACTCCATAAATGAGGTGATTGTGTTCTCTGAAGAGCATTTTCTTCAATCTACTTATGTCGATAATGCTGAATATTGATATTTAAACATCCTGGAAGGTCTTTGAATATATGGAAAGCTAATCCAATTTTGCACTGAAGTGTGTTACAACGGAGTAGTCGTAGTATTGGATAGTAGTAGGTGTTGAAACAAGTACGAGTAAGAATCCATAGAATCCATAATCCAAGAATAAAGTCCCACACAGACCTGACTTTATTACAGACTCCCTAAATCAGTTTTTGCTGAATTTAACCAGGCCTAAATCTGTGTCTGCAATGTTGACAAGAGGAGCGTGCTAAATGCTAATGTTGCTAACCAGCTGCTATACTGCTAATGGCAGTGGCTAATGATTCATAGTGTATATGCTTTAGGATTAAACACATCTGTAAAACAAACCCAGCAACTAAAAAGGGCTCAAAAGAGGTATAGCATGTCCACAGTGAGCAACATTTAGCTGCTCCTGGAGCTAAACTATCCAAAATGCTAACTCAGCAAGTTATGCTAGCTCACAAAAACAACCAAATGTATTCCCACGCGAGCTGTAGTGAGGCTAGTGCAACATGAGGCCAGTCTAGTTAAAATAATAAGTTACAATCTACATACTATTATATACTATTGTATACAAATACAACACAGGCACTGAGTAACAATGTGGACATAAATATTTCCCATCATTTTCATCATGAATAAAGTGAGGCCCAAAAAACACATCATGTTTATTACAAATATTATATTCAATACAATGGCTTTACTTTGTATAATTCTGATTAAACTTCTCTTAAAAGTATTGATAAACAACTCCAGTAAATGGAAATGAAAACGAATCACTGGCAGCTACAAGATGCATGTTTGAAGAAACTGCCTTGTATTTCGTATCTGTACTCGGTATCGGCGAGTACTCATCAAATACTCATACACGTGTTGGTTTGAGAAAAAGTGGTATCGGTGCATCCCTTATGACAAAATTATGACAAAATTTCTTTCAAAACGTTTTTTTCTCCCATAGAGTTGTATTGGCACCTGCCCTCCATATGAAATATAATTCTAGAGCATGAACACAACCCTATAGTTTGTATGTTGAGTTTCACAATATTTGATTACATCCCCTTTCCCCCAGGACTGAATTAAACAACACTTTTGGAAGAGCGTTTTAAAAATAGATTGGAGAGTCCAAGTTAAGCCCCAGTGTGTCAGATAGACGTTTTCAATGTGATGCATCAAAGCATTGGTGAAGTCGGAAGCTCAAAGCTCACAGTCGCTGGCAGAAAGGCGGATTTGCATAGGTAGGCTTATGTGTTTTCCACCTTTGTTTTCAAGTGACAAGTGCCTGACAGGGAAGAAAATGGGACACCGACGCGGAAAAGAGGGTCGCGCTCGGATTTTGTCTGTCTAAGAAATAAAGCCAAACAGTTTGATAGTCTTACCCCGGAGTTGTGCTACAGCAGTGATGGAGGAGCACAAAAGCCTGTCTCCCACCTAAAAGGTACGGGTCGCGTGCATTTCCGTTTCTCACACACAAAAAGAGGGGTCTGCGAAGGTTTCCAGAATTTACCGTGGCATTCTCTCCCACTTCTGCTTCCCTCTGTTGATGTGGAAACGGCCGCTAAAAGGTGCAGCCAAACACATTGCGGCGGGTGGACCAGAGGCCAGAGGAGCTGCAGTCAGGTGGAAACTGGGATGAAAGAGAAAAACACAAAATGTTGAAGGGATTTTGTTTTTGTGCATGTAGCGCGGGCACAATGGAACACGCTGGACTGAAAGCGAAAATCTAACTTTACATGTTCAAACCTGACCAGCCAGAGCCAAGTCAAACACTCAAATGCAGTTCAATAACTGTAATTTAAATGTAATGGATGTAGGTCACGATCTTTATGGTTTAAAAAAAGGACTGCAACTGAATTTGAATGTTTTGTAAGATGGGTTTCTGATTGGATAATCAGCTTGAGAACCAAAATGATATGTACCATGAGCAGCTATTACGTGACAGTTCTTATCGGTGAAAAGTATGTAGTATGTTTACCTCATACTTGGGGACACAGATAGATCCATCCATCTTCTTCCGCTTTTCCGTTGCCGGGTCATGGGGGCAGCAGGCAGATCTGCCCAGATCACATTGCACCAGTCCCTTATGGCTCTTCCTGCAGGTGTTGGGTCCACGGGAGGACGGCCCCATGACGCTCCTTTACCTCTGGGCGTCCTAACCGGCCTTGATGGTCTCTCATCGTAAGGGGCTTCAGAACTGCTCTTGGACTGACCTGTCACCTAGGACCTGTTTGCCATGGGAGACCCTACTAGGGGCATAATGCCCCAGACACATACTGTAGCTCTAGATTCATTCGGATGCTGAAACCCCTCCACCATGATAAGATGGTGGTTCGAGGAGGGGACAGATATATCATGTTTGTGACTTATTTACTGACAAACCTTTGCATACCCAAGCTAAGGTGCTTAGTCTTACTTTCTTTTGTTTTGATAGTAAATATAAAAATAGCATTAAAATGCTAATTGTAAGACAAAACAAATGTAAGACATTGATCGATGGTCATTTTCAGCTAACAGTCCAATTTGTTTACAGGGTATTTTTGGCAGTGAGGCATAATAATGGAAGCAAAATATCTTTTTATTTTATTGGTTTTGATATTATGATGTACCTATGTAATTTGGGTAAATTCATCAAGAAGCCTGTGGATCAACCATAAGGATCAGTGGGCCACATATGCCCAGGTCATAGTTTGAACACCCATGACATTGGCCTTCTGCTACCTACAATTGTCCAAAAGCTAATCCTGCTCATTTTAAGATTGATTGACAATGCCAGTCGGTGAAATCTGTGTCTTTCCAAACCATACCACACGTTTTTATGTTGTGTCTTTCACGGAAAAAGGACACACAAAAGAATTTCAACTGGAAAAGACATGCTTTGTCCATCTTGGAGCATGTCGAGCCCAGCTATTAGCCCTGTGTGCGAGTGTGCATCGGGGTCAGTGCAGATCTTATTGAGATGTTGGTGATTGGATTTTCTTCCCGAACATGGATTACCAGTGGAACCGCACGGACACTGCTGGTCCCCGGGCCATGGGTCAACCCTCAAAATTCAGGAAAGCTCGTCTTAAGAGGATTAATCCGAGGAAAAGCACGGCGCAGTCCAGTTGTTGCTCCTTTTAAAATGTTTACCTCCAAACGCGGACACTTGGCTTGCTTTAATTCGTACCGGAGCGGTGCTTAACTCGGCCTGATCCTCCCCTCTTAGCAAACAAAGTGAAAACGCCTCGCGCCGACTCCAAAAATCGAAGCGCTCCTTGACAAGACACGAACCTTTGAATGCAAACTAGCGATAATCAGGCCTTGAGGATTGCGGGCTGCCACCCCCTTCGCACGCTCCGACGCACGCCACGGCACATGCTCTTAAAAGCTTATCAGGTTCAAATCATTTAAAGTTCCCTCTCCCGTCCGCACTGTCGCTCACACTCGCATCACAATATTTGGCGGAGAGGAATTTGTTGCATCTCGAGACGCCTGTGGAAGAGATTCAAATGTCAGGTGGATTTAGGGAGTACGGGGGGGTCATGGATGGGAGAGCGTGTCGGATTAGGGAGGACCAGAAAACATGCTTGACGGCTGTAGTCTGACAGCAAGCCGCAATACAGTTAAATACAAGCTATTGCTGTAAAAGTGAAGTGGCAGAAGGAATTGTCGTGTTGGGTCTTTATAGGGAATGTTTGGGTTTAGAGCCATCTCCATTCTTGAAGTTATAGTTAATGTTTTAGCATCGATTTTTTTTTTTACACCAGTTGTCCTCTCTAG
This sequence comes from Lesueurigobius sanzi, assembly GCA_900303255.1. Lineage (NCBI taxonomy): Eukaryota > Metazoa > Chordata > Actinopteri > Gobiiformes > Gobiidae > Lesueurigobius > Lesueurigobius sanzi. The sequence goes on along the minus strand of OMNZ01053784.1, from coordinate 1,850 downwards.
CAAAAATGTATCAGTGTTTTGGCCTTGAGATTTCCTGCTTTTGTATTGGCAGTTAAATACCATCTTTATGATTTATCACATGGTTTATTCTAACATAAATCCCTCACCGTCCGTGCATTATTTCAAGTCATTGACAAATTTCAAATGCTAGAAACATTGTGTTTAAGGCTAGCAGACACTGCAGATGAATAGGGAAAAATGTTCAATTGTGTGAACAGAATCTACACAATGGAAGTAGACTAGGCTTATTTTGTTGATCAATTTGTTCAGAGGGGATTTTGGATATTTTGCTTTGGTTTTGAATAAGCTTGTTATCAGTGAATAAATCTGCAAAAAATCAAATTGTGCCTTGTTTTTGGGGTTAAAAACTCAGGCTAAGAATTAAATATTGAAAAATCCCTCTGAACAAACCTTCAAAATATTGTTAAGTACAAGACTGGATAGTTTAATTGCTGTAGCTGCTAAAGTGGAGATGTTGCAAGAGTGTAAGAAAAATGGCATTTTGAGCAAGTTACAAGACAAGTTGACAAGTTACAATTTCCCATGTAAATCTATGGAGAACTGTTGAATATGTGCAATAATTAAACCCCTTAATGTGAATATCTGGCAATGTATTTGTTTCTTTACTAAAGTATATACATTTGTGTAGGTTCTCAGTCGTACAGGAGTTGTCCATCGTAGGCAAAAATTCTTCAGTCTTCATCTGTACTCTGTAGTTGAAATGTAGGACGTTTCGATCTTACTCCAAAGATCGTCATCAGCTACTGAAGGCCTGGAGCACGAAGTGGGTTTATAAAGCTAGTAGACCAGCAGGAGGAGTCAGCCTCTAAGCCCCTCCTCTCTTAATGCTAAAGGTAAAGTACTTAACGAGGGTCCATTGTCCCACTCTCGTAAGATCGAAACGTCCTACATTTCAACTACAGAGTACAGATGAAGACTGAAGAATTTTTGCCTATAAAGTATATACAGTTGTGGCCAAAACTTTACAGTCAGGTTATGTAAACTTATGCATTTCGTAGAATAAGAATGAGAACACAAATCCTTTCTTTCACTCATGGTTAGTGGTTGTTTACGCTTTTCAACTAGAAACTAGCCAAATGTCCCTGATCAAAAGTTTACATATTGTGCATCTTGAAACATACATTTTTTTCAGGGAGTCCTGTCTTTCAGCTGAAGTGAGTTTTTCTTTGCTCCTGAGCAATTTTCCTGGCAGTTGTTGAAGGTCATGTACAGTCGTAGCCACAATTATTAGCCTCCCCCCTTTGGAACATTTTCCCAAATTTCATCCAAATGTTTGCAACGTAGATGAAAATTGATCTCATCAAACATTCACCAGTGCTATTTAGAAGCTTTTTGTACATTGTGGAAAATAAAATACATGTTTAGGTTGTCTTTATATGAAATAAAGGTAAAAATGAGACCAGACCTCAATCGTATAGAGAATCTGTGGTGGGTGCTGAAAGTGAACGTCCATGCTCGGAAACAATTTGGACCAGCTAGAACAATTTGCGATGGAGGAATGGGCCAAAATCCCTCAGGAGACATGTGCAAACCTAGTTAACAACTACTCAAAGAGGTTGTTGTCAGTTGTGGCTCAAAAAGGCTACACTATTGACTATTAATGGCCAGGAGGCTAATCATTTTTGTTTAAACTTGTATAAACAATACAAAATATCTTAAATATCTTATCTTAAGGTAATAAAATTTGAGCTTGCATACAGAGTGCCTCGACTTCCTTCTGCATCTTATTTAAACTGATTAGACATTGTCTTTATAGTGTTTCTAGAATAACAAACACTTATTGTTTATGGTCATTTTCATGGAGAAATCAAGAGTGATGTCTAATAATT
>OMNZ01053782.1:10006-23240 GCA_900303255.1 Lesueurigobius sanzi | reverse complement strand
CCTATTATTATTATTATGGTGGAGCAGTGTTTTCACCAACGCTTGATTTGTGACATAATGTCGGCAAGGTTTATAGCAGTAAAAGTTAATTGATTCAAGGCAAGCAACAATTTACCTGCAACAGTTTTGTAGTTTTATTTTCTATATATATATATATATATATATATATATATATATATGTATACGGTGTGGTTGGAATCTCGCGTAATCTCCCCTTAAAACGATCTCTGACTCCTTCCCATAATGCAGTGCGGATTCATTCTACTTCCTCTTTCCGCCATATTGCAAAACCGGTAAGATGTCTTTTTATATGGCTTCGTTTAATCTATCAAATATCTGAAGCATCGAAGTATTATCCCGAACATGAAAATAATGTGGCAATTGTCCATGCTCTGGGGAGTCCTTGCAGGGCATTATTGTCTCGGTGTACACGAAATTATCAAATATATTTCCACATTTCACGGCAGAGCCTCTTCCTTCGGCCCCTGAGTTGGTGCGTTCAAAGCGCCTCCATTTGTGGCAGCTTTTACAGTGAAGTAAACTCATATTGTTGATGCCACTGCTGTCATAATGCCCGTAGTAACTTGCACGAAACTGTCCGTGTAAAGCGAACGATTCAACTTTGGTCTTGGCCCATTGGTTGTTTCTTCATTTAGTTGAGTTACTAGCTGGAATGCTAAAGGCTGCTACTACCTTGGTGTCCAAAGAGCCATGCTTTCATCTGGATTCAATACGGACAAGTTCGGCGTCTCTTCGGGAATATTAGTTACTGCAAATCTGTTTCTGCCTGCCTTAAAACTCACAAATTCAGTTGTGGGATGACTGAGGCTATTGGATAAGCTACATCGCCGTCAAACGCTACCAGCAAAGCAAACCAATAACATTAAAGTCAACGCTGACGATTGTAGTTGGTGCTGTTATGATTGACGCTCCCGACTGTAGTGCTTTGACCAGTGAAATCACTATACTTGTAGTGGCTTTTTGGACATTTTGGCTAATCGTCCTTTTGTTTGCAGGCATCATGGTGCGCATGAACGTTCTCGCAGATGCCTTGAAGAGCATCAACAATGCAGAGAAGCGTGGGAAACGCCAGGTCCTCATCAGGCCCTGCTCCAAGGTCATTGTGCGCTTCCTGACCGTGATGATGAAGCACGGTGAGTGTCCATCTAGTGTAGGGTTCACACAGGTGTTGGCTCCGTGGTGGTGGATGTGCTCATGTTTTACTTGGCCTCTCCCACTTTGGGGCCTGTCAGTTTGAAAATGTGTCTTCAGTGCAAGATTTACACTCTTAATCTTCAAACTTGTGATCTAAAAGCAAGTGATTGTTACAGGTTACATTGGAGAGTTTGAGATTATCGACGACCACAGAGCCGGAAAAATAGTCGTCAATCTCACAGGCAGACTGAACAAGGTAAACTTTGAAACAAACCAGCTTTATAGTTTCCACTACTATGTTTTTAATATTTCTTTGCATGTTAATGTTATCTGTCTTCCTCAGTGTGGTGTGATCAGCCCACGTTTTGATCTTCAGCTAAAAGATCTGGAGAAGTGGCAGAACAACTTGTTGCCTTCAAGACAGTTTGGGTAAGGATTTCTTTCATTTGCTGTTAACCTGTGTAGCAGATGAATAGTGTCTCTGCCCAATGGTTTGTTAGTGCTTGAATTCACCTAGAAGTCTGTTACAGTGAAATAGTGTCTGTAGATATTTTATTGTCTTTGGTTATACTAATGTGGTGATCTATTGGAAAGGGGGTTCAAGTGGTGAAAGTAGGTTGTTGCCCCTGGTACAGTCAGTGTAACCATAATGTCACATTTACCTGACCTGCTGTGATGATACTAAGGGGTCAGTCAGTTTGGTTGCTTTTTGTATCATAAACTGGTTAGGTCGCAAAATCATTTACTATGATGGTGCAAATGGATTGATGCTTAATTATACAAAGTGTGTTTTAAGTAGGGTTACTATGCAAGCTAAGCTAAATATGTCATCGATCCCTTTTTATATCAAATTTTGATCCATGTAGCAGATTGCTAATGAAGAGCAAAATATTGAAATGATTTAGTGACAGTCTGACTCCGTTGTCCTAAAGTTTTGTACTTTAACAACTGATATCAAACCTGAACATGACGATTCATCACTTGGAAAGATGTTATGTATTGGAGGCAATGTGTGGATTTGTCATAGAAGTCCAAACTCTGGCCTGTAGGTCTGTACAATATATCCATCACAATATTAGGAGATGCTATAACTGTATCACAAGAAGCCATAATGTATCATGCATCACTGAAAGACTTCCATCTGACTGAGATTGACACATTTGTTGCTCCACTACTGCAAGTATACAATATTGTTTAGATAAACTTGTGTCAGGCAGATTTGACATTAGGGTTCCAAGTATAAAGGTGGCAATCAAAGGTCTACAGTAAAACCTGAGCTGATGCATAAAGCCCTGTCAAATTTGGTATTGATGATGACATGAAATGCTTGCAACCAACACCACGTTTACAAGGATAGTTTCCAGTGTTCCAGTGTTTTAATCCGGTTTTCATCTTTCCTCTGCACAATCAGCCGGGGTCGATTCTAGGGCTGTAGTGTTGGAGCACGTCTCACCGCTGAGTGCGCTGTCAGCAGGCCACTGTCTAAAGCCCCGACTCAGAGGTCGGAGTCCCAGGTCCGAGCGGGCCCTGCAGGCTGACTTTTGGTTATATTATGTACTGCAATATATTGTTTATGAACTGGTTCATGTGAGGTGCTGGGATTAGTGTTTTTAATATAGCTCAAGCTGTTATTGAAAATTATGAATTTATAGTGGTTCTCAGACTAGTGGCATGAGGGCTGAGTAGGTTCTTGCCTTAGGCCTCTGTGTGAAGTTTTGAGAGTTCTTCCTGTGTCTGGATGGGTTTCCACCAGGTGCCCCTTTTTCCTAGCAAAATGTTTTTGTCTTCCTAAGGGGCGCAACAGAAAATTGAGAAACAAACTTTATTGATCCACAAGGGAAATTGCGGTATCACTGTAACTCAAATGGTAATCTTAGAAACAAAACAAAGATTTGGGAATAGCATAATTAATAGAAGGAAATCGTATATTTTGGAGTAAAAAATTTACATTGTACAGATATTTTATCTTATCAATCCAATGGACAGTATAGTTAATGTTATGTGTTAATGTTCAGACAAGAAGCACAAAAAAACAACTACTCCCTCACACAGAAGTCTATGCCTGTATACTCCTATGGTCAGAGTTGAGAATAGAGATGGCTACAGGTATAAATGAGTTTATCTGTTGCTCCTCACTATGGGAGCCCTGAGCCTCGAACCAGAAGGCAAGTAACAGAATTCATCGTGAAGAGGATGAACATCATTACAGAATGCTCAGAGCCTTCCGCGTTGCCTGTCCAGAAAGTGGAGTCTGAGGAGCTCCCAAAATCTTGGCACTCAAATTTACAATTCTGATTGACTTTTTTTGATTTGATGTTGAGATTCCCAAACCAACACATCACAGAAAACGTTGGCACTGACTCGACACAAGATGAGCCAGTTTCCAAAGGCAAAACGGATGCTGCTGCCCTTTATTTATGTGTTATTAAAGTTCAACCTGCTGTCCATCAGCGTCCCCCGGTATTTCTAATTTACAACAAGCTCTACCTTTTGACCCTTGATCACGGTGGCTTGAGGTGATATGATCTTCCTCCGAAAATCAAGACATATCTTTAGTCTTGTCAACGTTTAGTTGCAATAATGAGTCATCACACCACCGGATCATATCCTCAACAGGACCATGCCCCTGTTCATCACCGTGCAGAAGACTAATTATGACAGTTACCTTTATACCGGGAGTTCGTTTTTAGCAGCTTCTTTATTCTAGCTTTAGTCTTGGAGCTTCAGAATAATTTCATGAATTTCAAAATCATTTCCAAAAGGCAGTCTGTCCACAGTGCTCTTATTGTATTCCAGATGGTTGCTTTCATTATTACATACACTCCTAGTTCCCAGAAACGGTCATCACTTGTTTTCGAGGCTTTTTGTTTCAGCCTGTTACTGCTCTTTACTTTAGACTTTGTAGAGATATTATAAGTTGCATGTTTGTAATTGCTGACTCTTGTTTCCACAGATACATAGTGCTGACCACCTCAGCTGGCATCATGGACCATGAAGAAGCCAGACGGAAACACACAGGAGGCAAAATCCTTGGATTCTTTTTCTAACGTATACAAACTGCAAATAAATTCAACCAAGGAAATCTGCTGACTTAAATTATTTATATCTTTGGTCTTGGGGGGGATGTAGTTCAAACATAAGCTACTAGAGGTTGAGGGTTGTGCATTTCTGGGTATTTAAAAGAAGCAATCAAAATGAACACATTTCATATTCTGGCCTCTCTAAGATTTTAGTAAAGTGAATGAGACTTGAGGTCCCAGTGGTCTGATTACTTTTGGCTGGTTGTAATGGCAAATCCCACTGCTGTGACCCTTTCTGCACTCCTGTGTTCCTCCTGTCAGGTGTCTTCAGAGTGACCTGACCTCAGTTTAGAGCCAGATGAACGGCAACAGCCACTAATGCACCACTCTGTTGTCCATGGGCTTGAAAGCTTGCAGCATGTATTTTTCTCTCATGGGTCCAGACTCCAGAGCACTTAAACGCTGCTTGTAAAGTGGAAAAATGACTTAATTTTTCAAATGTGCCAATGGACTGCAAGTGCTTTGTTTAACTCTGGAAAAACTAGCTGAGTAATGTTTAGCGTTAACATTTGAATCTGAATTCATTTGGTCACATTTCAGCATGAAATCTTAAGAGTAAATGTATAACCACTGACAACTGTGTTATGAATATGAAGGGGGGGGTCTACAAGATAAGGTTGGGAGCCACTGGCTTAAAGGACCCATAGGCCTGTGAATTTGTGAAAACAACCTTTTTAAAGGTACTTTATGAAACTGTAGTGGGTATTTGACCTTAAGTGAACTTGTGCATAGCACCTTTACTTTTCATTACCGCGGCTTGATTGATCCTGGAGTCCCATAAAGGCAGGTGATGTGAAAGTAAAGGTGCTATGCTGCCCACATACAGCCACTGGGCCACTAAAAGGTGAAATATATGCACTATCAAATTTTGTTTTTCTCATGAAGTAATTCACCTTTTTTATCAGAGCGATGAAAATGCATCAGGGCTGTCCTTCAGAAAACTATTAAATCTGCAGTTACCTTTATAACCACTTGAGGGCAGTGCGTCCATGGCTAATGGTATTGTCGAACCAAGAGACTAATGTTTTAGATTTCAAGATAAAACAAATTGTCTTTATCCAACCAAATTAAATATTCAGGTAATTTCCATCATTAGGCCTAATGTCAGCAGTTGGATACAATAGTTCTGACAGTCTTGGATCACTTCTACGCTTAATAGCTTATTGGCTTACTACCTTTTGAAGCAACAGATTAACTTTGAGATATTTTGTTTTGGGTAACATTAAAGTTCTTGTCTTTGAACTAAAAAGAATGTGATCTTTGTTTTTATAGACTAATGTGTGGGATCATATTGCGCCTCAGACTTGAGTCATGTAATGTATTCCTGTCCTGAGAGATGCCACATCTACAGAAACATAGGAACACTTGTATAAACAGCAGCCCCGCCAGCAGCTGAGGGTAAGATATAAAAATGTATCTTTTGTGGAGTGCCAGAGGAAGGCCGTTGTCTCTGAGGAAACCAAATCCAAGGTGAATTAGAGGGCTGCACATTGTCATATGGCTATTCCAGCGATAGACTTATCTCATGTTTTCTCTCTTCGTCCTATCTCTGCCTAGGCCTTATTTACTATGGGGGGTGGGAGTAGTGGGTGGGAGCTGTGTAGTGTGCATATGATGAATGAGATAGTTAGGAAGCGGTGAATTTATAGCCATGAGTGCAGCCATCCATTCTTGGGCCGTAGTCTCTGGGTGTCCTCAAGGACAATCTGCTCCTTAGGGTCTCTGCTGGCTCAGGTGGAGTTGAAACTACCATGAGACCACTGCTGCAGTAATGCTACTGCTCATTGGAGTAAGTGCACTGAGTGGACTAAGTTCTCAAATTATTTTCATTTTGTCACATCAAACAAAAGTTTGGCAAATTGATCCCTGCCCATATCAGCGCTGTCATTGTGCTCTTGTGCAAGATACTTCACCCATCTTGCTTACGTGAAAAGTGCTTATTGTGAGCGGTAGAGTCGAAGAGGAAGACTGGCAACAACATTCCCATAAGAGACTGGACTGTCAGCATTCTTATTGGGGCTTTGGTGCTCCTTCATTTGTTATTGCCTAATCTGCTGCTCGGTCTGGCCCCGGGCAACTGTGGCTACTGCAGTACAGAGTGCATGGATGAGGCTTTGTATCTTAAAAGTACAGTGACCAATTCCCACTGTAAAGAAAGTGGGGCCCGTTGACTAATTTGAGGGACAATCTATTCTAATTTATGGTTAATAAGTAATAAGTAATTTGATGTTTAGCTCCCAAAATACTGATTTCAATTTACATATAGGCAAATACAGAAATGAGATGAGACCACAACATATTCCAAACCATTTAGAAGCCAAGTCATTTGGGATAGGCCACTATTATTATTATCAAGAATGATACTGAGATTTACTTTGAGATTTTCTGAAATCTAACTATCTCCAACCATAGCTTGGGTAATACTGTTAACTCCAGCCCGATTAAAACTCGCCAAAGGCTTTCCACATTTCTACGCTTGAATCAATTCAAGATGAAGTTTGTTTTTTTTCTGAACATGTTAAACAGACGCTGTTGTCATTGTACAATTGTATGAAGATAAATAAAGCACTAAATACAGTATCAGTCAAAAGTTTGGAAACTATTTTTACACTGTATTTCTCATTGAACGCTTTAAACTACTAATGAACACATGGAATTATGTAGGAAACAAAAAAGGCTGAAATGACTCAAAATATGTTTTATATTTAAAATTCTTCTAAATTGGCACCCTTTATTCTTGGTGTTTTCTCAATGAGCTTGTGAGGAAGTAACCTCAACAGTGAAGTGAGAACCATTTCTGGTGAAGCTCATTGAGAAAATGTCCTTCAGTCTCGAATTAAAAGAAAAAGCAATAGATAAAAAAGTGTTTCCAAACTTTTCACTGGTACTGTGCAAGTATAAATTTAGATTTTAACTGTGGTGAAATATTGTTGAATAGGCAGACATCATCACAACATGAGTAGCTCTCTGCCATTTTTGTTCCGTAAAAGTAGCTCATACAGTGTCAATGGGAGGCAGCCCTGCAATTATCCAACACCATAGAGATTGACCTGGCTCGCATTAGAGTTTGGTATTTTGACTGATTATGTACTGCTACTCCACCTATGTGTTTTCTATAAGATCTTTTCACAGTCTTATTTCCATTTTTGTTTTGGAGTTTCAACACCAGTAACAAAGGTTTTGGCGACACCCACTGCAGGCAAACTACAGGTGCTGCAGCTTCCCCTCCTTGTTCGGTGTTAAGCAACGGTTAATTAACAAGCGGGGAACACAAGCTTCTAATCCACATGTAATAAGTGCCAGGCCAAAAGGTGCCACACAGACTCTGCTGTTATTAATTAGGCCTCTCGTTTCGCAGGCATAGATCACCTTGAGCCTACAGCGCTGGTTGTGGATGATGTACAGTGTGCTCGCAGTAAAAGCATGGCCACACAAGTGATTACAGCTTAGGCTGAAAATGACAATATATTACTAGAATATAAGCCCAGCCTTCTCGCTGCAACACAAATAAACCTCATGCATACAGTGAGTGCACTTTTGAACTAGGCCAACCTGTGTCTGGTTCACAGCTTGTTATTGGTTATGCAGTTAAACAGAAAATAGATGGCCCAACATGACAATAATAGCAATGACTGGGTTGAAGTTGGAGATGCAGAGGTCTCTTTGGGGATGGTGGCAACCATTTTTCAAACTAAAGAAAGTAAAAAATAAAAATGCTAAGCTGTAGGTTTATGTGCCCAGTGCATTTTTTGCCCTGGGGACAATAATGCAGTTATTCCGACAATGCAAACTTGATTGACAATTTAGTTGGCTCTCTCACTCCCTCCAGGCTCCTGTCTCCGTCTGGACCAATATCCGAGTCACTTTATTATTTGCAGATGGTGAATCATCCTTTTAAGGTGAAGTAGAAAAAAGTAAGCCTGTATTTCAATTATGCCCCCTGAACACAAGCATGCTGTTTACAAAGATTATGAAAATACCTGAAATAAAACAGGGCTTTTTCTGCCGGCGAAGGATTTTGTAATTCAAATCTGCTTATACTTTCAACATGACTCCAAGCATTCAAAGAATTCAGGGCCATGTTTTCCTGCCACCTTGGCCTTCTTTAAGAGATGATATTAGCATAGGCTTACATGATGTACTGAATATAGCTAGAGTTCAATACTTGAGCAAAATAAAGAATAATATAATGTAAACTCTATAGAGACTGTCACTGGATACATGAGACAAATACTGTAGGCAATAGTGTTGTTAGGCTAGTGCTGTTATTAGTGTGTCACTTACCTTATATTCTGAATGGTAACTACTTTACTAAGGTAACATCTCAGACCTTTTAATCAAGATTTTATTTGTGTAGCTCCATAAAAACAGCCTCAAAGGTCAAGTTTATTTAAAAGGTACACTTTTTGTTTGAGCTGTTTACATTATTCTTACAGGGCTATAACATTGCATCACAAGGGCTCAAAAGGAGTAGGCTGAAGCTAGATAGCTAATGATCGCCTACCCCTTATTCATCATTACATTTAACTCTCGTGCTTACATATTCAATGGTAGCATAACATAACATTGTCTTTTTTCAGTTATTTCATTGGCTTTAAACATAGCATATTTGTCAGGGGTTTTCAACCAGTGGTCCGTGGCAGTACTGCTGGTGGTCCATGACTTGCTATCCAGTTTATCTACTAAAAATACACTCTTACTTACAAAATATCTCTTACTTGCTATTAATATTGTTATTTTAAACATTGAAAAAACAAAGCATTGTAAAATAAAGTATATAGCTCTCTTTTATACAAATAAATAGGCCTATATTGCACACACACACACACAGTGGGCCGCAGAGTACTGCTTAGTCTGAATGGTGGTCCCTGGGGCAGAACCAGTTGAAAACCCCTGCTCCATGTAATAGAATTGATCCATATATAGACAAAATTTGGGATTGTAGACGGCACCCAAGGTTGCGTGAGTGCTCGTCCTTGGACTCATACTTTCTATATTTATTTATTCCATACCCAGGTACACACACTGTAACGGCAGTGTGCAGTAACATGACGCAGGCTACATGTCCAAAGAAATGAGGGCTGGGGAAATCATACGTACCATCAGATGTGATGTTCAAAAATATGATAATTAAAAACTCCAGGCCTTGACGTGTCCATTTACTGATGGTTGCTTCTATTTCGAGTCAAAGGCATCATGTTACCTCCATCCTCCTGTTCACAGTGGTCTGAAACACAAACACAGCCTACTCTCAAACTTGTAGAAAATATTACAACCTTGTGTTATTGCACTGTTCACATGCCAGACAATGATCAGACTTTTTTGGCTGTGAGTAACTATAATCACTGAGGGTTTTTAGACATACTTGTACTTGTGTATTATATGCTTTAAGATCTGACACTTACATTTTTGTTTTGCAAGATGGCAAAATCTTATTTCCAGTGAGTAATGTTGCTCTGGGTGACTGCCTGTTGGGTGTTGAAGCTTTGCACTTGAGGAGATATTTACTTGTGTGCACATTTTTGGGATGCGTTGGTAACTTTCCTACTGACCATTTCATCAGAAAGTACCAATTACATCACTTTTTACGCGGGCAGGGGGAACAATGACCGCTTTGAGTCTGTGATGGGAAGCGGCGAGGAGCTGGCAAACACACACTGAGTATACAACTGAGTGGCTTTAATGCATGTGTGTGTGTATATATATTCAACAGAGGTGGAGAGGGAGCAGCTGTAGGAGCCACGGGGCCCGGGGCGATCCACTCTCGACGTCACTGCCAGCTGGGCGCCCAAGGAAAGGTCAAGATCAGGACTAGCACGTAAGCAAATGAAAAGAAATGGGTCTCAATTTGGTATGAAATGACGAAACGCATCATGACATGGATGACAGTGATTAACAGTTGAGCAGCGGGTTCAGATCGGTGTCCCACATGAAGGCGCTGTCACCTCATTGTCTGGAAATGGAAAAAAAAAAAAGTAAAACTGTGAGGAGCAGATGTGTCTTCTTACACTCACTGCCCCGATGTCTCACTTATTTAAAAACGCCCTAGGCTTTTCTGCTGCCTGAAAGTCTGTGTGGCAAAAAATGTGTGTATATACTGCACCTTATACGCTATAAGCTGTGAGGGCCAGTACTTCCTGTCCTGTTCATTTCCTTTGGAGATTAGTTTAGACCCCTATGAATAATCATATTGTCTAAAGATTATGGGGCGGAAAGTGAGTTCCAGGTAGATGATCATTTACTGTGTGTTAATAACTTGATGTAGGATGTAAATACTTTAGTGGAGGAGACGTCTGTGCTTGGAAAGGCTGGTACGCTTGTCTTGAAGTCTTTATGGCTCTTCCTGCAGGCGGTGGGTCCACGGGAGGTTCAGAAGCTCCTTATGATGGTCTCACCATAAGGAGCTTCTGAACTGCTCTTGGTCTGACCCGTCACCTAGGACCGGTGTGCCATGGGAGACCCTAACAGGAGCATAATGCCCCAGACAACAGAGCTCCTAGGATCATTCGGGTGCTCAAACCCCTCCACCACGATAAGGTGACGGTTTGTGGAGGGGAATTCTAACATGCAATATATATATTTTTTAAATCCTATAAAAAATTAAATAGTACATTTTTGTGACGCTATTTTAAGTCTTAAGACAAAATCACTGATGTTTCTAAACATAGACGTATCCTCCACTGAAGTATTTACATTCTACAGTAAGTGACCATCTATAGGAACTCACTGTCTCCACCACATAATCTTTAGAAAGCATGATTATTCAAAGGGGTCTAAGCTAATCTCCATTGGAAACGAAGAGGACAGGAATTACTGGCCCTCAATGTTAGTCAGAGGAACTAGTGCAGCCATATTGTGCACCAAGCCAATACCATTTTGATGCTAAAGATCATCATAATGCATTATTAATCGCAGCACACCTTAAATGTTACATTTTGAACCTTTCATATGAAACGTCAAAGTTATCTGTATTTTTACTTTCCCCTTTGAGCCTCCAAAAGGTAACTTAATTTTGCTTTTTAATTTTCTACTTTTATTTCCCCAATTTGCATTATAAAATACAGTATGAAAAAATGCAGGGATCATTTACACATCATTAGACTTTACACAGAAAGAAAGAAAAGGAGAAAGCAGCAAAGCAAGTAACTGTGAGAGCACTTAACTTTAGGACCTTTTATAAAAATTCTTGATGGCCCAGAGGTTTGTTTTTATATCTTATGAGTAATAAAAATATCTGCAAGGTTAAACTGGTAAAAGATAGTCAGCTTAAAACAGAAAGGAACACCACTTTGTGACATCAGGAGGTGGAATAGAGCATTTGACTATGGCTACAAATGAAGTGAATCACCAAAACTCATATGTAGGTTTTTTTTTATAGAGAACTTGATCAAAGATATAGGTTAGGGCTTTTAAATCCCCTAAACGCATAATAGAAACACCATTTACAACACTTAAGAGTCAGTTATAGTATTGACCCTCATTACTCAGTCAAGCACCATGGGGGGTCACAGGTCAGAGGCTGCAGAGATCCAGGATCCGCCTGGCCGTCGCCGCACCTTCCTCTCCGCTTTGGCGGCCTCCGTATTGATTTGATTAGCTGCTAATTAAAAGTCGGCGGGTTGGGCTGGGCACAAAGGAGATCACTCAATTAACGGATGTCAGGCAATCTAATTCTCTCTATGTCACTTTGTCTTCCCGCTCTCCTTGCTCTATCACACATCTCCATTGTGTTTAATGAGAATAAAGCAGGGAGGATAACTCCAGAGCCAAACGCTTCCAGCGCAGTAATCCTTGAGCTAATCTTTGTTTAAACTTGTGGTTTGTACATAAAAGCTGGAAAAGATGGCTGGCTTTGGAGGTTAGTTTGAACATGCTGCGTTCAGTGAGTCTTGTGCTTTCTTCTTTGTCCTTACACAGGGCAGAAAAACAACAAGTAGATCAAAAAAAGAAAGCAGACCCATACAAGGTACAGCCAGAATCTGTGCAAAATCTTACAGTTTCATATATACAGTACAGTATGGTTAAATGGTCTCAACAAATGCAAAACATTAAACCTTATTAAAATTTTGCTTTACAAGCAGCTTTTATACATGCTTTTGGTACTACACCTTACCTTAGAAATAAAGGACCCACCGTACCCAGAGTTTATTTGACTCTGTGTACAGTCTAATAAACAAATAAATAAATGCTTGGGATAAGTAAGTTAATGTATTAGGAGGAGCTGGAGAAGTTGAGATGTACAGATTTGATTGCCTGGCCAGCCAGACTACACGCTTTAGCAGAAATCTAAAATGACATTGAAAATTAAATGTTTTTCCCACTGCCTTATTGTACGACATATTTTATGATAAAAGCTATTCAACAAAACATTCCTCAATACAAAAACAAACAAAAATACATTTTTGATTTAGTAAGATTCTTTTCTAATTCTTTTAGTTTTGGTCTAATCCGAAATGAAGTTAGTCAACTTTTACATTTTCTTCTCATATTATCTGCTTCATGGCGTCTCCAACATGAACAAAGCACAGACCTGTTCCTTTGATAATTAATTTAAATATGAGGCTCTTTCAAACGGTGTCACTGGAAGGCAAAGATTCTTCAGTCTTCATCTGTACTCTGTAGTTGAAGTATAGGACGTTTTGATCTTAGTCCACAGATCGCCATCAGCTTAATAACGACTTGAGCACGCTGTGGGTCTCTTAAGAGTAAACCAGAAGGAGGAGTCAACCTCTAAGTCCCTCCTCTCTTGGAACTAAAGGTAGGAAAACATCTTAGCCTATTCATACTTAATATGGCTCGTTACCTCTCTATTGTCTCACCCTGGGCTGAGTTCTAAGGTTGTTGACACTTCCCTATGGCTCTGCTCTGCCCAGTTGTCCAGGCTCATTAGCATGATGACAGTGCGATGGTTTCTCTCTAAGGTTGTTAGAGTGGCGATCTTTGGACTAAGATCGAAACGTCCTACACTTCAACTACAGAGTACAGATGAAGACTGAAGA
>OMNZ01053779.1:0-14384 GCA_900303255.1 Lesueurigobius sanzi | reverse complement strand
AGGGGAAGGAGAGAAAGAGAGAGGAAGGAGAGAGACAGAGAAAGAGGAAGGAGATAGAGGAAGAAGAGAGACAGAGAGAGAGGAAGGAGAGGGGGAGGAAGAAGAGAGACAGAGAGGCAGAGAGAGAAGTATTCTCCCTAACACTGCTTCTACATCAATATTTTTCTAATATTTGGAGGGCCATTAATGTAAAAACCTCATGGTCTGTCATGAGGAGATATTTTGGAGGCCAAAAACAAAATAATAACAGGTGGAATAATTCCAAGAAATGCCCTTAGACCCTGAAGAGTTAAACCTTTTAGCTACATTTCTTTGCTAGTCTTCGTGAGTGTAGATGATGAGCAGAGACCTGACTCTCTCATACACTCAGTTAAATCTGAGTGGATAAACTGGCCGGAGACTAAAACGCTGACACGGAACCTGAGTTTGTTTTCAATCTGTGTCAGCGTCCTTTATAGCGCAGCTGCTCCCCTTTGACACTGGACCTCAGTCAATGCACACACACCATGTCATTATCGTATTTGGCAACGGGAGGCTTTTCGCGTTGCCAGATACCTGACCACATCCAGCTGGTCCCTCCGGCTCCACTCCGGCCCAGCGAACCATAATCATCAGGTGTCGCTTAAAGAGGACAGTCCTTCACCAATCACCCAGATTTCCCCAACTCAGCGGCGAAGTTTACGGCCACACAGTATTTAGAAAAGCTGATATAGGTTTTCCACAACCAAGAATGAGAAGGATGATGTTTAGGAAGTGAGACTCAGAAGGTCACATGGCCTTCTGTGAAAGTTACAGGACGTCGCTCTTATGTCTTGCTTGGTCACAATATGTTAAACTATACTCCGATTCCAACTGGGACTGGCCTGGGTGACCACAGTTCATTCAGGCCAGTCCCAGTTTTCTCCAAAATGTTCGTTTTGTCCCAATTTTACACCAGATCTGTCTCAGGTGTCCCAGTTCAGATGTCCCAGTTCTTGGCCAATGTGATTGTCAATTACAAACTTTAAACTAGTGCTGTAAAACGATTATTTAACAACACTTTTGAAATGTAAGTCATTTTAATATAATTATTACACTAGTATTAATACACTCTAATTCAAGGCATTTGCTCACATTTCATTATCAAACTAATAACTATTTCATAAATCTGTGAAAATGTCTCTTTCGGGAAATATGAACTCGAGGTGCAGATAATTTGAGATGAATCCATGATTAATTTGTTCATTTTCTTTTGATTGGTCATGAACAAACCAATAAAAAATGTGGAATATGTCAAAATGTTAACAGTTTTACCATTCCGCTATGGAAAAAAATCAATTCCTGAATAATGTCCCAGTTTTTACATTGAAAAAAACTATTCTAAATACTGCATATGTGCTCTTCAGATGAGGCAACTGTTGTTCATGTAAAGATGGTGGATACTGTGCAAATACGGCCGAGAGCAGAACGTTGAATAAAAACCTCAGAGTCAGACCATCTTTTGTACGAAAACATCTTAAGAGGAGACTGCTGGAGACAGAGAAGGCGGGCAGCCGCTGGAGATTAGATTTTACACAAACAAAACAATGGAAATGTCTTTGACCTGGTCAGTCCTCTCGTCCTTTATAGGACAACTACTGATTTGTAGTTGATACTGATTGGTACCAGCTTGATATACAACCAGACTAATAGCCCCTCTGTCTGGCTGGCTGATAATAGACACATTATCCACAGTCAAGGAAATAAAAGGGCGCCAGAGAAAGACAAAGTAGATGAACAACATGTAGTCTGCAATTTTATATATTACATTAAATTGTCGGAAAAGTTTACTTTTCAATCACTCAGTAAAGTCAGTTGCAGTATAAATGTTAAGTTCAACTTTGCAGACTCACTAACCTGATCGAAGTCTCGTTCAAATACTACTAAGTAAGTTAACCAGTACGCAAACAAGCATCATGTTTGTTTGTGTAGCTCTTAATCATCCAGTAAGGCTGACGAGACTTTGGGAAGAGTGGCAAAATATAACTTCGACAACCCAGACCAGTGGATGATTTTGCAAACCTTTACGAAGAATTTGTTTGTGTAGGTTCTCAGTCGTACAGGAGCTGTCCTTAGTCCAAAGATCGTCATCACCATTATAGGGGAGTGTCAACAGACTTAGAAGTTAGCCCAGGGTGAGACAATAGAGAGGTAACGAGCCATATTACAGTAAGTATGAATAGGCTAAATGTTCCCCTACTTTTAGCACCACGAGAGGAGGGACGTAGAGGTTAAATCCTCCTTCTGGTTTATTCTTAAGAGACCCACAGCGTGCTCAAGTCTTTATTAAGCTGTTTACGATCTGTGGACTAAGATCGAAACGTCCTACACTTCAACTACAGAGTACAGATGAAGACTGAAGAATTTTTGCCTACGCTTTACAAGAATTATGTTTGCATTTTTAACCAGAACATACATTTGCTCCCATTTTGTGATCCTCAGGCGATCTCTGTGAAGAAGTTCTGGATCACTGTCTGCCTGGCTTTGACCCCTGCCAGCACGACTCCAAGTGCATCCAGGTTGGCCGCAGTTACAGGTGAGAGATTACCCTCAGACTGACCTTTAATCTCACGCGACAGTAAATCTTTAGCCAGAGATCGAACCAGACAAGACGTAATGGGAGATGTATTAGAAAAAAAACGCTCAATAGCAGGCGAGCGCTTGACTCTGGCTTGTAATGGTGCTGGTAATGCTCCCGTGTGGTTTCAGGTGCGAGTGTTTGCCCGGTTACGTTGGCCAGCACTGTGAGCAGGACTATAACGACTGCCTGGAGAACAAGTGCCAGCACGGCGCCGAGTGTGTGGACGCGGTCAACGGCTACACGTGCATCTGCAAACAGGGCTTCAGGTCAGGGCTGGAGGATTCAACATGTCTAATTACCTTTTTCTACTTGAGAGAACACGGCTAAACTAATATAGGATCCACCTGTATTTCAGAACGTGTTTGTAGAGGTCTAAACCGCAGTGTTAAAGCAGTGGTGGAAAGTAACAAAGTAAAAAGTACAAGTAAAAAGTACAAATTATAGGTACTTTTACTTTACTTAAGTACATTTTATGGTGAATACTTTTTACTTTATTACATTTTAGAGCCTGTATCTGTACTTTCCACTCCTCTACACATTAAAACAGGGTTAAAAGTAAAAGTATTTTATTTTCAAAGTGACCTCTACATGATGAACTGCTTTAGTCCTGGTTTATACCTAGTTTAGTTCTGGTTTATACCTAGTTTAGTCCTAGTTTAGTCCTGGTTTATACCTAGTTTAGTCATGGTTTAGACCTGGTTTAGTCTTGGTTTAGTCCTGGTTTATACCTAGTTTAGTCATGGTTTAGACCTGGTTTAGTCTTGGTTTAGACCTGGTTTAGTCCTGGTTTAGACCTGGTTTAGTCCTGGTTTAGTCCTGGTTTATACCTAGTTTAGTCCTGGTTTAGACCTGGTTTATACCTTGTTTATTCCTGGTTTAGTACTGGTTTAATCTTGGTTTAGATCTGGTTTAGTCCTTGTTTAGTCCTGGTTTAGACCTGGTTTGATTCAAATTATAAAAAGAAATCCTGCACATTAAACTGTAAAAAATACTTATTTATACTATTGAGTACTTCTTCCACCTCTGGTTAAAAGTGTAGAATGAAAGTTATTCCCCAATAACTGTGGTCCAATTTGCTAATGGCGACTTTTTAAATAGCGATTTGGATTTAGTTGCGATGCGTCTTCTTGCTGCTACAGAACACTGACAGTCATGGTCACCGATGCAGCAGATCATTGGAGCAGTCCCGCTCACTCGGGGCTGGACTGGGAGGAGATACAGATGGCGCTTCCTAATCGGACACTTGACTGTCTAGACCCACGGCGAGTGTATGTGTGTGTGCTCAGCCGGCAGATGTAGCTCCATGTGGTTAATTATAGCCGAGACTGTTGGCAAGAAAGAAGCAAATTCATCACAAGAGATGCACAAAGATAGAGCAGATTAAAAGGGAAAGATGTGAAGTTTTCGGGAATAACAAATTGAGGGGCTGACTTCTTTAAAAAAACATTATCTTACTTCAAATTCAAATAAGCAAATGTGTAGCAACTTTTATGAGGCAGTAGAGGCACAACAAACCGCCTCATTTAAGTCCTATGAATAACTAATGTTCTGTTGAATCTCCCATCACAGTGGGTTGTTCTGCGAGAATCCTCCGCCAATGATCCTGCTACAGACCAGCCCATGTGACCAGACGGACTGCCAGAACGGTGCCCAGTGCTTGGTGGTTGCTGGGGAGCCCGTCTGCCGCTGTATGCCGGGTTTCTATGGCAATAAATGCGACAAAATCGCCACTGTTCACTTCCTCGGGCGGGAGGCGTACGTGGAGTTGCCAAGCATGAAGCTCCCCTCCAGAGTTCATATTTCTTTACAGGTAGGAGCTGACGCGTGACCTTGAACATTCAGTCGTTAATATCAGGGGTGACATGATGATTTGCGAGGGTCCTGGGCTCAACTTGTGGACAGTGTGGGACCAGTCCGTGTGGAGTTTGCAGGTTTTCCCTGGGTCTATGCATCATTAGATAGTGCTGACCAAACCATGCTCAAGATTTGGAGATTGTAGCTGCTGCCCTGGTCATCCACTGCCCCGACAGGCTGCCTCTATGCTGTTAAAAGATGATGGGCAGATTTCTCAAATGGGGAGGTTTATCTAAACCGCAACTATTATTAATAAACCAAAGGCCTGATATTTTAGCACAGTTATAATCTACCAAATAATTCATGGACTCATGATTATTTAGGTTCATTCCACCATCTAAAAGTGTATATCTTTGAATGGTTGCATGAATTGAGTTTACATAAGAAGAACGTGCAGAGTCTGTATTGCAACAGTGTTTAAATTCATGGTCTTCTTGCTGGAATTGACCATTTGATGATCAATACTATTCAGTTGTTCACATTAAAATAACGTTTACATGTATTTCATTGTAGTCTATTGACCCCAAGCACAAAGTAAGCAATATTTGGACTACTCTCCTGTGGAAATATTTGCGGTCTGTTTCAAATCAAGAATTCTTGAGTTTTTATATCCATCGCACAGTGACCATTCACAAACACGCCATTACACACAGCATACATTTCAGAGCCCCATGTTACCTGAAACCCCACTGCATTCCCTCTTTTTAGGGTGTGCCAGTGACTGAGCAGCACACAGGAAGAGAAGGCAACTCTAATTGATATTTAGCACCTGTTCTGGATGGGTAGCGTATGTGAATGTATGTGCTCTGGGTTTCTGTGGTGCTGCCAGGAGCACTCAATGTCAATGCCAAGCCTGTTAAAGCTCTACCAAGAGGCACTAAGTCAAAGGCAGGAGAGGAATTGAAAAAAGGGCCACCGCACTTCATAAATCACTCCACGCCATTTCCCTCGCTCTCTTTAACACAGGTCTTGTCTTTTCTGATTTTCTGGCCTAGTTTTTCTGTTGTTCTCTCCTCTTCAATGCCCTCTCTCTCTCCTTTCTCTGGCAGCTTGTTAGCAGGTGTTGACTTGGCTATGCTCCATTGAAGCCGGAGTGTTAAGTGCTTGGCCCCTTGGCCCCACATCCACTCACTAGTTAGTTAGCGCTTAGCGGCGCATGCCTGCGAGTGTGACATGTCAAGTGCACACGTAGGAGAGAGGGAGGTGTGGCTCGTCTCATTCAAGGCCATGTGCAGGAATTTGCATTTCATCCTTATTACCGTTCGCTGAGGGCAAGCGGCATCTGCATAATGTATGTCATTGAGATTCATTGTGGTATTACGATTGTTACCGTCTCGCTTTAAAAGGCCAATAAAAATATGTAAACACACAAACTCATCTCATTACATGATGCGTTTGGGCACATCTGCTGAATGTGTAAAAGCATGCCAATAATAATGCTTTAATAATGCTTTCTGTTATGAACCAGGCTCATATGTGATAAAAACATGACACTGTTTTGTCAGTCTCATGTCTTAGAAAGAGAAATATGAATACAAAAGGATTTCATCGATGTTTTCAATACTCACAACTGAGCAGCTGTTCTGAATAAAGATGTTTATTGGCACACACTTTAATTTACTTCAGACATCAGATAATGTAATGTTAAAATAGCAAAATGCAGTTTGTGATGATTCTTATTTTGTTTTTGACTTTGTGTTTGTGTAGGTGGCCACAGAAAAGGACAATGGTGTCCTGCTGTATAAAGAGGACCATGACCCTCTGGCTCTGGAGCTGTACCAGGGACATATACGCCTTATTTATGACATCGCCAGCTATCCACCAACCACTGTGTACAGGTAGGACGCACACGCGGACCAGTGCTCCGCATAGGCCTACCACATTGTAGTTATACGGGTATTTACATATGCACTCAAGCTCTTTATGTCAGAGGAAGCATTGTGGGTGCGTTCCAGTCTACTAGTCCAATTATGTTTGGCAAATGTATAAGTAAGGACACAGCCCGGCAGATGTTAGCATAATTGAATTGGGAAAACAGCAAATGTAGAAATGTAAGTGATGTAGTCGTGGCTGGAATGAGAAGTAGCCGTGTGTCAGAGCGACACAAGGTCGCAGTGAGGGGGGTACAGTGCTGCCAGCCTCTGCCTCTGATCATAATGTGCCGCAGGTTCAGAACAAATCTGATTTGAGGATAAGGACATTATGTCATCAGAAACTGGACTCTACACAGGGCTGCGGGGCAGAGAGCTGAGGTCTCTGTTTACTTTGTCAAGGACAGGAGTCTGCAGCAGACGCATCGTGATAATCATGTTTGTTATACTTTATTAGAGATCTGTTGCAAAGGAGGAAAAACATTAGAAAAGACAGGCAGTGCTGTTACATACTAAAAAAAACACAGAAGTTTGCAAAAGTAGTATTGTTAAACATGTGTGTGTGAAAGTGAATGAGAATAACTGGTATCAAATTGAGGCCTGCATGCATAACATTTTACTAATGTAACACTAAACACAAGAGTCAATTTACATTGTTTGAAAATATTAAAGAACTAAAGGAGATAAGGAGAATGTTTCCACTGTTTATAACGGGTTTTCAACCAGTGGTCCGTGGCCCCCTGGTGGTCCGTGGCAGTACTATTGGTGGTCCGTGACTTGCTATCCAGTTTAACTACTAAAACTACACCATGGCCGCTGCATATTGAATATCAGTGAATATCAAGTTGACATATCTCTTTTTATAATTCTGCTTTTGTTATTTTAAACATTTGAGAACACAAAGCATTGTAAAATAAAGTATATAGCCCTCTTTTATACAAAAAAATAGGCCTATATTGCACACACGCACACGCAGTGGGCTGCAGACTAGTGCTTAGTCTGAATGGTGGTCCCTGAGGCAGAACCAGTTGAAAACTCCTGGTGTATAACATTGTAGCCTATGTCATACTGAACTACATTGTTTAATATACTTTCCTTACTCCTTATGTTGATTGTTTTTTTTTACCACAGGACACCTAACCATTCTACATTTCCTAAAATAAATCAAATCAACAGACTTGTGTATTAAAATCGGCTCCTTTTGCAAATGAAGTTGCGGCTGTGGCAATGTGCTGATGCGCGTGAACTCTGTCTCCAATAACCTTTGATAAAGTGATGCATACAAACAGCTTCATTAGAATAACAGCACGCGGCTGAGGTGCTAAAGGGCACTTGGACAAAGGCATACTAATAATCTAGATTATCTTAATGTGTGGGGCATGCACAGTTGTTTCCATTAGGATAACTATGGAGGTGTATGGCTACCCTCTTTTTGTTATTATATTAATGACAGTCAAAGGTAAGACATGAGGCCTATACAGTAATAACAAAGCACATCACCCAAAATGTAGCTTGAGTGCTTAACATCCATCATCTAAATTGATATTTTGAAAGTGAATATTTGCTTGCATTCATGTATAGGCTAAGCTAATTTGTTGCAACGGGCTCTGTCCGTCAATAGCAACAAGCTGAATAGAAATAAGACAAATTGACAGTTATTATTAGTGTTTATAATTCCAAACTAAAACAGGATACTTACTTCTGAATACTGAAAAGCCCAGTGAGACCTTAAACCAAATGCGACCTCAAACGAGTGCACCCCATTATTAAAAGTCAGTGGAGGGAATGAAGAGAGATGGAGGGCAGGAGTGAATAATGGAAATGTTGGTAGGACATAATTAAGCCCTGGCCCAGATGTGGAGGAGTGAACGGACTCGAACGCCTGGCTGATTGAGAAAGTGACTCACACCTGCATGTGTACAGCTGGACATCGATAATTAAACGCAGGTATAAAAACATATGGGCGGACGCTGGACGGACTCGAGCGCAAATAGACAAACGGCGAGGGAAAATGGGCCGTGCAGGATGAGAGGCTAGACAGGATGTGATGAAAGAGAAGCGAAGGATGACAGAGGGAGAGAGGAGAGAGATTAAGAGTATAACCACAGAATGAGTCAGGGAATTATCCTTGTCATCTCTCATTAGTGTGACACGGGCCACGCCTCACAGGGACGGACCAATGGACAAATAGTCTTATAATAATGTGGCAGAACTAGTCAAAAAAAGACCCTGTAATGAGTATTTACTTGTAAAATAAATCAGGATAAGAATTGATTATACTTTCAGCTACAACTCTGCACAGCAATATCCTTCAATACCAATAATTTGAAGATTGTGATTTTATTTCATACACAAGCACATTATATCGAAATCATCTTTTGGCCTTTTTGTCTTATCCCGACCGCAGAGAGATGAACTGCACTTAACAGAAGTATTTCGGGATGCTCGATGTCGAGAAATGAGAGGAGAAGATGCAGAACGGTCACGTAATGACAAACTGGAAGCAAAACTCCAGCTAAACCCCGTAAAAGAAACAGAGAATTGAACCAAATGAAATCATGTCTGAGTTCAATGTTAAGCCTGGAGTAAACACGCTCTCTGTGTTATGTTTAGCATTAGCCTTTCTGAAGAGGCCCCGCTCCAAGTCCCATTTCACTACAAGTTCCTTCGCCGCGCTTCCACGTACCCTAAGTGACATCTTTTGATTGCGTGGCTTTGGGCCCCGTCTTATCTGCACTAAAGGAGACATCCAGGGTGAGCGGAGCCAAGCCGGGGCAGGGCCAGCCAAAGATCTGGCCACCGCTTGACTGATATTGTCCACACTGGTGCCACACAGTGAGAGCGTTGGCACATTTGGAACATGGCGCTGCGCTTAAAGTTGCTGCGGTCGTTCGGCGGAGGCCCGGGGAGCGCTGCCAGGCCCCGGGACGGTTCTGAGGCGAGCGCTCGGGTTAGTGTGTTATCTTGTGCAGAAACCAGAGACTCACAAAGGCATTCAGCTGTGGCCTGCTTTTGAATACGGCTGTCATGGTCATACTAATGCAAAACTAATGGAACTGGAAGTTGTTTACTGTTTAAAAGGCATTAGCTTTCGGGCTTTGAGTACAATACAGGCATTATGCAAGCGGAGCGTTGGAAGAAAATGGCAAAGTAGAAACTTTCTCATGAGATCTGTTGGTGAGACTGGCCACAAGACTCTATTTCTGAAAATTATTCTTCTGTTCTTTGCAAGGTTATATGCCCTTTAAGACAGTGTTTCCCAACCAGGGGTGCGAGAGAGGTTAGCAGGGGGTACTTGGATTAATTTCAGATAAAAAATAAGATAAAACAAATTGTATTTTTGATTACCGTATTTCCCGGACTATAAGTCGCACTTTTTTTCATAGTTTGGCTGGTCCTGCGATACTCAGGTGCGACTTATGTATTCATTTATATGTTACGTTAGCATACCAGACACCTATGCAGTTGGTTGTTTATGCTTTGTGTAGTTGAATAACCATCAATGTGTTACGTTAGCATAGCAGACACCTATTCAGCCTGTTGTCCTCTATTCTATTGTTGCCTTTCAAGATGAAATGTCTGTTCTTGGTCTCGGATTTTGTAAAATAGATTCCCCCCCAAAAATGCGACTTATAGTCCAGTGCGACTTATATACTGTATGTTTTTTTTCTTCTTCATTATGCATTTTTTGGCTGGTGCGACTTATAGTCCGGAAAATACGGTATTATTGTCAAAGAAAAGCTTAAAGAAAACATGTAACTGTAAAGAGTGAGAGTTTCAGTGTATTTAGTTGTCTTTTTTACTGTCTTTTTTTGTCTTTTTTAGTCATTCACTTTCTAACTAATCAACAAAACCATCGAGGCAGGGGGTACTTGTAGTACTTAACCTGTTACGTCCTGAGACTCAAAAAAAAGTTGGTCCAGTTTCTACACAATCCTTCTTTTTGGCTTTAGTCGTTTGAAATATGATTATTGAAGTATATCGAAATACATTTGTAGATGTTGGACAGAAAAGCAGCTTATGGGCAGAACATACAGTTGGAGGGGCTCAACATGAAATTGATACACAAGTGGATATATTGAGACTGGCACCCTCATTACTTGTATATGCACTAAAAATAATGTTGGCAAAAAATAATATTGGCTTTTCCTGCAGTAATATAACTTGGTATTTATGGCAACACATCCAACTACAATTTCGCGGACAGAATGCGACCGCACAGAAATGCTAAATCAAGTGCCAATCCGTAAACACAAAGTCAAGCGAACAAAGCATCGCGCGGAGGGGTTCCAGGTCTACTTCACTTTGTTAAGAGCTGAATCGGGTTTGGAGCGACTAATATGCTCTGTCACACTCACTTGTATCCAACGTAATGCTAAAAAATACTAGATTGAATAGCTGCCCAAGATGATATTGCTTTATTTGAAAAAGCTGTGCGTGAAGCAGTCCAGGAAGTTACATGAAAGGTCTCGAATATTTAAAGGAGGTTCAATGTTTGCCGCGCTGAAATACTATACTCCCAAAGCAACAATACACTTAGTCCTAAGACCTGCAAGAGAAAACTCCAGCTCCCTCTCGCTAACAGAACTTGTATTTGATGTGAGCTTGTTTGGCCAGGTTCAAGGGGAACCGGAGAGAGAGAAAACAGTGACGCAGCCGGCGTTCAGCAGCTGCCGTCTCAGCACTGACTAATTGAGGTTACCACAGCAATATGGGACTGGGATCTCTGTCTGCACAACATCACTCTAATCAGATCGGGCTGTGAGGACGCAAATACACTCTTAGGCACACACTAACGTACACGCTCTCAAGACATGTAATTATATGACGACTAGCGCATAGAACGGGCGCTTAAAATACTGAATCTTAGCCCGAAGTAGTGTATTCTGTTTTATTTATTCAAGAATCCCAACGCAAAATCTTTCTTTTAATAATGTCACTTGATAATCCTGTTTTACTGTGACACAAAGACCATGTAAATTACAAAATAAGTGAACAAGTGTGTAAAATGTCACTCATGGTCCAAACTTTCCTTTTTTTTCACAAAAATAGAACACTTACAGACAAAAGGTACATTTTGAGAACAAGCAATCGGAAATTCATCAAAGCACCGGAGAGACACACTGGGGCACGGTGCAGAAATAAGATAAAATAAGATAATACTTTATTGATCTCACAATGGAGAAATTCACTTGTTACAACAGCTCTTAAGATAGGATCACGCAGTGGGGTGCAAAAAGTCAGGAAAATGTGCCATCAAACCTGTCTGCACTGAGTGACTGTGATATTGTATGAATAGTTTAGTGAATATTTGTGAGTTTCCTGAAGTGGGACTGATTTTAAAGATGTGATTGAAATAATGATTGTTTCTATATGTATGAACTTTTATAGTTTTATGTATTTTTGTACATGTAACATCAACCTGCCCAGGGACTACGGGTGGAAATTAACATCTTTTGCTATAACCACATGGCATCTCTTCTTGTCATAGACTAATGTCATTTGTGCATTGTCCCTGATCAAATAAATAAATAAACTAAACTAAACTAAACAAAGAAGAAAATAAGTTTGTAAAACAGGTAATAGTAATAATAAAATAGAATAAAAATAAATCATTTAGTAATGTCTCTTAGCATCTCTCTCTAAATAAACTATACAAGCATCTCTTATGCACACTAAATGAGATGAAAAGTAAACTTATATGTATGAAATGGAGAATAATATATAGACCATTCTCAGTCTTGCTGCCAACCAATGCAATTGAATAGAGAAAATAGAATGTTTTGATTTGAAATGCCCATTGCAACCCTGAGAAAGGTCTATTGTATCAGAGTTGATGGTGCAGGTGAAAATGAACAGTGAACAGAAAAATATGCATTATGTAACAATATAATGATAACCACACAGAAATAATAATAATAATTAGAATAAACGTATAATAAACAAACAAAACATTCACTTAATGAATGCGTGACACTACTATTCTTTTGATATTTAACTTTTGTAGCATTTCTTGCATCCCATTTCTTCACAGCAATGACTTTATAAGCATATTTTACACCTTTCAGGGAGCTCTACTGTAACTGTAACGTAAACAACAACAACAAGCTGCTAGTTCACAATAAAAAGGCTTTATAATTGGATGAATAGCAGACAAAGGTCTGTGTGGACAGTGCATCTAATTATAAAGCCTTGTTTAATATTTCCTGAGAGCGTAAACATATCACATGAACTCAAATCATTAGTCATGTATCGGGCTACTAAAGTGGAGTTAATGCACATACTTTTGCCCAGCTTGAAAAAAATATTTCACCTTATTGGTGGTATTATGTCAGCTACTTATTACGACAACATAAAACTCCACATGCTGTAGTCATCTAGTGCCCTCTAGAGTAGCTTTAGAGAACTTCAAACCCCTGCACCAAACCTTCAATAAAGAAAGCATTATTATTTTGGAATGGAGAGATGGTGGAAAGAAAAACACCAGCAAAAAATGAGGATTGTAGCAACTGAGACATCATTTTTGCCTTTTTCCCGGGGCCTGGTTTGGGAACCTGATTAAATTACATGGCTCCTAATGAATACCATGAATGTGTCTGTGTTAGGTCTACAGTAAAACCACCGACCAAAGCCATGACAAGATTGATGTTCTGGGAGATACAGTGTGCGATCCTCGTCTGCAGCAGGAATTTTATCTCATTCAATCAGCCTTAGCTTAAGATATGTAGCTGGATTTAATAAAGCCATCAACTATCTGATTCCGTGCTAAAAAAAAAAATCTGCATGTTTGATGTTGCTTTTATGATCAGCAGCGTGGGCCACCTAGCTCTTCAATCCGACCCACAAAACATGACCGAGCCCAATATATGGTGAACGGCACTAATGTTTTCACTGACAAAGAAAAGTTTTGTTGCTTTTGCTTTGTGTTTAAGGTCTTCTTGAAACTGTGACTTGTTTGAAATGCTCCGAACTGCAACCGGTGCGGACCTCCTTCAAGTTCAGGACCCAATGTGGCCCTTGCATCACAAAGTTTGCCCATACTTGTGATAGATATTTTAAAATGGTAAAACAATGTCCAGCTTTACACTTAAACATTATGGCTGCCATCGGTTAGTCCCCGTTCAGATTTCCTTTACAAGTACATTATTTCGTTGACTAAAATATGTTGTACCAGTCTTTATTTGTAGTTGTCTAAAACTAAACAGAATGTATAAAAATGAGGACAAAAATCCCCTGATGTTTTTGTCGACTGATCGCGCTGAAGGGTAGCACAAAACATAGTGTAGTAATAGTCACTAAAATCTAAAAGTATAATGACATGGTATTTGGAACATGGTATTTGGAAATGGGACGCATTATTTATTTTTCAATCATAAACTTTATATCAATATTAACCTAGTAGAAAGACTGTAAGGAACCAAGGTACATGGGAAGGAATGTGCCTTGTAATTAAAGTTACCAAGCTATTTCCATTCTATTACATTGTTGATGCACATTGTACAGTAAAAGACAAGTGAACAAATCCACGCTCTTGATGACAGCAATGTTTCAGCCAAGAGAAAGGAACAAGGCTGGACCATTTGCTGAAAATAAGTAGCCAAATTGTTTGGAAAAAAAACTACTTGTAACACATTTTGGTTGACTGAATATAGTGCAGATTGAGTTGACTAAATTTCTAATGACTTTTATTTGACTAAATCCAAAAAGCAATCATCAAACTGAATCAAAAGTTCAAATCAAAATGACCCTTTTATCTTAACAGGTCTACACATTTCTTTAATCACCATTACCTCCATCCCTTCCTATCCGTAAATGCTAGAAAATGACCTGACTTCCAATTTTGTTTTGCTTGGTCTGCGTCTTGAATAGAGACCGCGCTGGCCCGCCTCCAGGGCTCGCGGCGCTACTCTATTGGCTGTTAATGTTACATCTCCGTAATCTGAACGCTCTTTAAACATCTGTCAATCAGAATTTACCGGGGGGCTCCTTGGCTACAGTTATCCCGGAAAGACAAAGGAAAGTATTGTCTAAACGTTTCACTGTGGGAGAGGGGAGGGGGG
>OMNZ01053776.1:0-10574 GCA_900303255.1 Lesueurigobius sanzi | reverse complement strand
CTTTTGATCAGGGACATTTGGCTGGTTTCTAGTTGAAAAGCGTAAACAAACAGGTTTTTTGACAATAAATGGCTTCACGCAACCACTAACCATGAGAGAAATAAAGGTTTTTGTGTTTTCATTCATATTCTATGAAATCCATAAGTATCCTGACGTTCTGCCAGGGGATGTAAACATTAATATACAAGAGAAGTTTCAAATTGATATCACTCAATTTACATTTTTTCCCAAATCACCTGCAGCGTCTCGCCTTAAATGTCACTCAAGAAAAGTCATCCAAGTTTAAACTCATTTTTTTGTTAGCTTCTGATCTTGCTTCACTGTTCCTTCATGAAAAACAAAGCTAGAGTTGTTTAAGATGGTTTGAACAGCTTTACCAGAATCAATCTCAAATATATATTTTTCATTTATTTAATATGAACAGCGCATACTAACGATAATCTGCAGCGTTAGCAGTGCAAACACGCCAGGTTTTAGCAAGAGATGCTAGCTCGCATCTGTAGTCGCTCGGCAGGTGACACACAAAACAATACAAGCAACAACAATAACAAAAACTAAACACTAAAAATGCTCACAGCCTGGGTTTCCTTTAGCACTGTTTTAGACGTAATTTAAAAGTGGCCAGAGTTGGAGTCTCTCTTATTGACAATGGGAGACTATACCATTATCATAGACTGAAAGCACAGTCCTCAGTGTAGCCCTGATGTCCATCCCACACACAATCTGAGTAAAGAAGCGCTGCACAATATTGGAGAAAAAGAAAAAAAAACCTATGCAATATGGGTGTACTGTGGAATACTGCACTAACAATAGTATTGCAATATTTTACGTTTCAACATAACCCTTTTCATTTAAAACACAAATTCTGAGTCATTTGCCCTTCTGCAAATTGTGTCAAAACAGCACCACGAAATCAGGACCAAAACAAGGATAAAATGAATCATTAAATTAGGAAAATAATATGTAAAACTGAACTTTTGCATTTTTACAAGTTGTTAATGTACTTTTTGTTTTGTAAATTTAACTGAAATGGAAGTAGGGCTGGGCCATCTGCTTCTTTGGTAACATGGTCATATTGTGATTCAGTGGTTTTTATGTTTAACGCAGCTCTGAGCTGAAATACTGACACCACTCTCACTGTTTCTACTGTCAGGATTAAACCAGGAGAAAACTAGGTCTAAACCAGGTCTGAAATGGAACAATCACGGACTGAATCTGGATTAAACTGGGACTAAACCAAGAACTAAACCAGACTAAATCAGAGACTGAAATCAAGACTAAACAAGGGACAGAACGCTGATCACCCTGGACTAAACCAGGAGTAAACCCAAGACTAAACCAGGTCTAAACCAGGTCTAAA
Organism: Lesueurigobius sanzi; assembly: GCA_900303255.1. Taxonomy (NCBI): domain Eukaryota; kingdom Metazoa; phylum Chordata; class Actinopteri; order Gobiiformes; family Gobiidae; genus Lesueurigobius; species Lesueurigobius sanzi. The sequence continues at coordinate 9,214 of OMNZ01053776.1, read as the reverse complement.
CCCAAGACTAAACCAAGTCTAAACCGAAGGACTCAATCAGAAATAAACCAAGAAAAACCGGTCTAAACCTGGACAATATCACAGGACGAACCAGGATTAAACCAGGACTAAACCATGAGCCCTGAATGGAAGACTTCAGTGATTTTGGGACATACTGTATTGTGATATCACCTATTATTGCGCTAATGATGCTTTTTTGTGATGTATGAATCTAAACTAAATCTGCCATTACAGAAAAGCATTTCTCACCATAATAACGTAATAATAATAAATAATAAAAAGCTCCACATTCAACCACCACCCACTTCAAAACCGTTGACCTGCGCTGGCTGTGATCTTACCCAGTCGTACGGAGAAGCAGTAGAAGGTCTTGAGTTTGATGACGAGCGGACACACGGAGTTCCACGCTCGCTCCTGGTGCATGAGGTCGTTGGGGTTTTGTATGGCCTGCACAACCACATAAATGCAAATCAAGACTTCTATGGGACGATATTACATTCGCTGCTAAGTGTACTGCAGGGGAAGAGAGCTTGTAAAGTTTAAGATGGGGGTGTCAAAAATGCTAATATCCACAGGCCGAAAAGTAAGTGTCTAGAGCAGTGATTCTCAACTGGTGGGTCGCAAGACTTTTCATGGTTTTTTTTTTTTATATCTTGAGTATAAACATATGGTGATAAGTTAAATTTACTCAAATGCATGGCCTCTAGTCATTTTGAGTAAAAAAAATCTGCCAGTGGAAGTCATTTTAAGTACAATTAGATGTTTTTCTCTCAATTTAAGCGCAAAAAAATGGACCCACAAAATGTAAAATTTACTCAAACAAAAGGGTAAATATTTATTTAAACAGATATTTAATATATAAAAGTACCCTGTTTAAATATTTACTTAAACAGGATACTTTTCACAGAGTACCATATTTTACAGTGTTCAATGTCTATATGGGTTGTAGCTGGGGGCACGCGAGAGCATAGCAGGGGGTACTTGGAATGATTTCAGATAAAAAAAATAGGAAAAAACTGAATTGTATTTTTGGTTATTATGCTCAAAGACAAAGCTACATAAAGGTTTGCTGTAAAGAGTGAGTTTGAGAATATTTAGTGACTTAACTGATGAATAGGAGTTTTAGTCATAGTCACTTTCTAAATAATCAAAAAAGCATCGAGGCAGGGGGTACTCGGAGTAAGAATGAAAGACCCAAGGGGTACGCAAGACAAAAAAGGTTGGGAACGAACCACTATTCTAGGGTATCGCTGCTCCAGACTTTAGCCCATTCCTGTGAGGAGTTATGCATTTTTAAAGAAATAACCAAAATGCTCACTCCAGCTGTTAGGGGTCCAGTTAAAAATAACAATTATATACCATTATAAAAGCTGGTAAAAGTTTTGGTTTTAGTGTTTCATAGGCGTTTGTGTAGACTCTGTAGCTCACAGAAAGAAGCAGGGGCGGAGCCGACACAGGCTACAGAGGGACTGGGGTCCGGAGAAGAGGGGCCCCACTGGGGAAACGCCTTCAGGATTTTGATGAATAATAAATAAAATAGATAAATATCGTTAAAATATGAAAGTAATATCAGCTGTAAAATTGTGAGTGTTGCTACAAAAAAACGAGTGAGTAGAGTAAAGTAATAATAATGTAGCCTTGTTCTAATTTATATCATTGATTAAAATAGAATATGGTCATCTATAATACTTCAGATTGCACTAAATTACAGCTGTGTAATTCAAAATTTCCTGGGAGAGGACCCCCAAACCCCCCACAAAAATATATTTTGACCTCACCATTTCAAAATCCTGGTTACGGCCTTGGTTTACAGGCTTGTAAAGTGTAAGGCATTATTATTAATTATGCTACAGTCCTTAATTTATTGAAAGAAGTATTTTCCAGTTTACAATATTTGCAACCTGTGATGCAAAATGAGTTTGACACCCCATTTCACGACTTAAACAAAATAAATGAAAGGCACTATAAGATGCTGAAACCATAACATTTGTATACAGTATAGCAGGGACAAGCTCAATGCACTGTTTCAGCTTCATCAATGCTTCACGTCTATATTCCTTACATCTCTGATCTCTTGTCCAGCTCCTTTATACGACTGCAGGCCGGACAGGATACTCTCCGACTCCTGAAGCACCGAGTTCACCTGGTTCCACACGTCCCGCTCCGCTTCTGTGGGCTGGGCATCTGACGTACAAAAACAAAGTCATAGTTAGGGCTATTTTACGATTAGTCGATTCATCGTTTGGCTGAGAAAGCCGTGTGAACATTTTAGTTTTAACAGTTTTATGAAGCTGAAGAAAAGCCAGTTGGAGGAATTGTTAAAGATATTTTTTTTTAAGAATGCTCTTAGTGGTTGGACACATGTGAACAGGACATTCATCATTTGAAAGCTAAGAACATCCAGAATTCAGTGACTGAGCTGAAACTATTGAAGCCTGCACTATATAAATGACTTTCACATCATGTAAATATTAGATTTGGACAGGTTTACCTCAAATCTGTGGGGGAAAAAAATAAATCAGCCTCCCTTTAAAGAGACGGGGTTTACATTTATTGTAATTCTGGAAATTCTTTATAGAAAACGATTAAAACAGTTTACGATTATTTTCATAATCTATTAGTTTCAGCCCTAGTTTTTACTGGGAGAAGCCTTGTATACGCCTCTTTATGATCTGTAAAAAGTTGTTTTATATCCAGGCTAACATCTTTTAACTTTGGAGAATGGTAAAAATAAACAGTTAGCTTTAAAACATGTAGCTCCAGTTTGTCGTTGTGTCCACACTATGAGACAAAAAACGCTCACAAATACAAAAAGTGTCACTTATTTCAATGACGTTTGGGTTTTACTGTGTTTAGCAAATAATAATAATCCACTGAGGTGCGAGCAGCTGAAACAGCACTCTGAAGGTGGGCTCTGTTTTTCTACTGACACTCGAAACACGAGGATTGGAGTGGCTCTGACAACTGTATCAGCAGCAGAGGGGCCACAGGGACATGTCTGAATGGTTGGTTTGGTGTTTCGTAAATGAATCAGCATTTAAACTGAGAAAAGTACATTTCCACGCATATACGGACCATCAGTCTGCCAAAGTCTGCCATATTGGAGGTGCTAGCAAACACAATAATACCTCATCAGTTCAAGGCGAGACACTGCAGGTGAATACGGAAAACATTTAAATTGAGTGATATTAATATGAAACTTTTGCTGTAAATTACTGACATGAATACGAGAGAAAAATGTATTGGAAGTTTATGTTTTCATACAAAAATAAGGTATTTTATGCATAAAAACCAGCCAAAATTGCCTATGTCTTTAGCGATGAAATCAAAATAATGGATAGAGCAAGATGTAAATGAATGGTTTTATTTTGTTTTTTGATTAGTTACAAAGTACGGAAGTGTATAGGGTTCACACGCGTAATATATGTTTCTGCTGGTATCATGTTTGTACAAGGTAATTTCCTGTTCTTACAAGATAGTTTCATGTTCGTACAAGATACATATCACGTTATTTCATGATACCAAATTATCGTGTTCGTACAAGATAAGTCATTTTCTTGTTATTATGTGAAAATCCACCAGAGGTCAGCCATTCTGCTAACAGCAAGTGAAAGTTTATACGTTTAGAGAGCAAACTGGCCTCTGAAAACTGAAAATAAAAATTCAAATACAAATGTTTTACCTGCAGTGTCTCCCATAAATAGAAAAGATCTGTGGACCTATTCATTAGACTCCAGGTCACTGCTAGTAAATGACGTCTAACTTGCTACAATAAAAACCTTATCAGTTTAAACGACACAATTAAAACACACACACACATCAATTACACCACTTCAAACAAATAGAAAGTTCATGCAAGAGGCGAAGGTCAAGGGCCAACCTCATTTTTAATGAGCTTGACGTCGCGCGAATCGAGTTATGTAAAAGGAAAACCAAATCAATCGGTGGTTATAAAACACGCCTTCAGAGCGGCTATTAACGATTCGCTGAGAGAAGAATCATTATTGAACCGAGGAAAAGGCTGAACGAACCCTTGACCAACGCCACAACAGAGGAAACATGAGAACAATGGGATGTGTTCACGTTCTAAAGTCAGAGAATGGAAGATAAAAACATGGAAACCCGCAAAGGTAGAAGTATTCAGCCAAATCATTTTTAGTGATTGGGTTAACGCAGCAAACAGTGATCTAAATACAAGTTAAATTTTCTCCGAATAATTGACTCGAAAGCCAACTTCAATTAGTTTCCGGTATTAGCATAGCATTAGCATAGCCTACGAACCCTCGTAGTTGTGAATGTAACTCGATACATGAATAACCATCAACAACGTCCACAAGATAGTTCACTGGCTTTCTCCCACTCCAATAAACAAGAGGGAAAAGGGGTTCAAACTGTATGTATCGAGCTACATCCACAAGCTACGAGGGTAAGTAGGCTAATGCTAACGCTATGCTAATAGAGTTCAGGATCGTGATGCCATATCGCAAAGTATAATGGGATTTGCAGCAGGTTTTTCCATAATAAACTAATGGGAGGTTTTAAAAGGTAAAATACTGGAGTTATCGTTTATATAAAAGCATTTTGACAATATAGTGTGTTAGATGGATTTACCAGCAGTGACTCAGCAGCGAATGGAGCTGTTCCTCTGCTCTTTTCTCCACTTTATAATGTTTCTAGCCAATGTAAGTCTATGGACAACGTTTGCTTGTAGACACGAACATGGCGGATTTCCGTGGTAACAGTGAATTTTTCCAAACTCTATACTGGAAACGGAAATGAAGGTGGTGTTTGCGGAGCTAGCACTAGCTTTACTCGAACGTTATCTGCCACTGGAAATGGTTTAAATTAAGAAAAAATGTCAACAAGATTTTTTTCATCCAAATTTTTTGTGCAATTAGATTAGAAAAACTTCCCCATTTGCAGATTTCTTGAAATTAATTCCTCAAATCCATTTTACTTTTTGCAGTTTAAGTTAATAAATTATCTGCCAATGGAACAAGCATTTGTGCACCTAAATTAAGAAGAAAACTCTCCTTGAGCAAAAAATTTGAAAATAAATTCAAATGTTCTTGAAATGAGGCACTTTTTCTTATTTTAAGTGCAAAATTGCTTGTTCCATTCTCGTCCTTTATCCCTGTCCAAGTCCTGGTCCAGTCCAGCCTCAGAACCACCAGCCCAGTCTAGTTCTACATCTTCTCCCAAACCCTGGTCCAAGCCCTGGTCCGACCCCTGGGCTCTTGGGTCTCTTGACATCAAGGGCAAAACTACTTATTTCACCAAAACGTCGCTACTTTTTGCGGTGGACAAAATACGTTGAGCTTCAGAATCTGTTGACTGAACTGAGAACTGCTCAGAACCAAATACAGGAGAAGAATAAATGACATGAATTGAAATGGAAGGATTAATTAAAACTGGAAATTAAGTGAAACTCTACTCATCACGTTATATACTGTAATTCCGTTTCAGGTGGATACAACTCCAGGAGAGAACTTTCCAAAATGAAAATCGACAAATGTTTCCCCTGATCATTATTTGATAGTGATTGTATTCACAAACCTGCCATATTATTCTTATGGCTGAAGTCCTTTCTACAGGCCAACATGTTTTTGAATATTGTCACCACTTTTGGGCACCATTATGAGAAAATATTTGGACCTCATTCCATATGTGCTGCCAGAAAAGACACTGAAATTTATGACAATTTTTGCTTCATGTGGATTGGCCCAGGAATTACAGAGAAATTAGCAATAAACCAAGACTAGAAATCTGCATTTTGACAGTTTGCGTTATTACTACCATGCAATTTTCTAGCCTGGCGCCGCCTGCCTGACTCCATGTTTGAGATACATTGGAAAACTGTTGGTAGGCTCCAACTCTGGTGAGAACGCTACCAGACCAATCACAGCGCGGGAGGCGGGATTTAGCGATGCGTCATTTTCATCAACTCAACAAACTAGTCAAGATGGCGGCCGTAACGGTGTTTTAGCACAGCCTTATCTTCTGTTTTGAATGAGCTGAACTTGTCCTTAAATCACAACAACTGACAGCTCTGAAAATTTATCTCTGATTGGTTTTCCATGGGTTTTTAGTCCCGCCTCTAGTCTTCCAATGAATCTTCTCATACATGGAGTCGGGCTGGTGACGCCAGGCTAACAATTGTCATCTGCCTTCACCTCAATTTTAAACTTTTGGCTCTTTGTTGATGTTGTGATGACCCATTCATGTTTTTGACAAGTTATAACATGATTTGCAGCTCAAAAGTCTCAAATGTCTCCTTTAATGTCGAAAATAACTTAATTAGTCTATAAAAAAATTAAGTTCAACCCGTTTACACATCAATATGGACTCTTCAGAAACGCGTGAACACATCCCATCACAGATCGAGAAGCAGAGAAAGCTGTGCTCACGTTCAAAGTCAAGGAAAAAGTTTGGCCCCTGATCGAGCTCGGTGCAAGTGAGCACTTTTAACAGGTTCCCCATTTGGACTCTGCAAAAGAAAAGGAACAGGAAGAGAGAAAAAGAGGTACGGTGTTAAAAGGAGGTCAAACAAAGACGCAGCGTGCAGCCCAAGGAACAAGAACAACAAAAAAAAGTGTTGGCAAAGTGCAAAAGCAGGCCCCATCAAAGCACTGTACACCTGCAGAGAAGGAGGAGGAGAGAGAGGAGCGGAGCGGCGGCCATCTTGGTTTTTCGTCATGGCTGAACTTACTTTCAAAGTCCAGGAAAAAGTGTGGATAGTTCTCTATATCTCTTGTTAGGACTTTTAGCAGGTTACCCATTCCAGCAAACCTGATGGTCAGAAATCACTGGTCACACATAAATCACAAAAAAGATACAACTTAAAAACATTAAAAAGGTCTAACAGCAACTTTATCAATCAGTTTATGCATTTCAGTATTGATTGCACCTCAGCAATATTAAACCCAGGGTTGGTCGAGGACTCGAGGTACTTCATTTCATTACTTGAGTAAAAGTACAGATACTGGTCAAAGATCAAATCAATCAAATTTTTGCTTATGAAGCGTTTTTCATTACAAGAAAGTAACACAAAGAGACTTACAACTTAGAACCATTCCCCTTCCCCCATTCAAGCCCCTGGTCCCCGTGAATATTCACCCATATACACAAAGAGGCATGCACCCAACCCCTCGACTCCCACAAGCACACAACACACACAAAATACTGTATTACTCCAATGAAAGTGTGAAAAGTTACCCAGTGAAAAATGTACTTAGGTAAAGTAGTGGATCCTCAAAAACTCAAGTTAAGTACATTTACTTTGTTGCTGACCACCACTGGTTAAACCCCAGTATTACTAATTACCAATTTAATGTAGTCCTATAATAAAAAATACTCTTAATCACAATATTTCTAACCAGGATTGTGATTGGACCAGCAATTTATGTCATAAAATAATACTGAGGCTAAAAGAGGAAAAGACTGAAACAAGAATCTCAATACACCTGTAGAATAGTAAACAAAGATCCAATGAAAATGTTTTTACTATAGTTAATAGGTGGCGTTCAGTTGGAGCAGGTGCCAATACGACTCTATGGAGAGAAACCGTTTTTGAAAGAAATTTCCTAAAAGAAAATCGACTCAAATACTGTTAAACCTTATTTTATCTTATGGCTGAAAGTCCATGTCCAACATCATGCAAATGTTTTTGAATATTGTCACTTTTGGCCACCTTTATGGGACAATAACTAGCCCTTAGTTCATATGTGCTGACAGAGAAGACATTGAACTTTGTTTATTGTTTATCACTGGATCCCCAATAGTCTTCTTCCTGGGGTCCACACAAGTGCAATATTAAAACCTTACATCAAAATGTATTGTTGTTGTGCTCATAAGTTTACATACCCTTTTAATCTTTTCTTAGAACATGAATGATAACACAAGAATCTTTTTTCCCACTCCTGGTTAGTGGTTGTGTGAAGCCATTTATTATCAAAGAAATGAGTTTACTCTTTTAAAATCATGATGAAACAAACTACTCAAATGTCCCTGATCTGACGTTTACATGACCTTCAACAGCTGCCAGGAAAATTGCTCAGGAGCAAAGAAAAACTCACTTCAGCTGAAATACAGGACTCTGACATAACTGGACTCTCTGACAAAATTGATGTTTGTTTCAAGATGCACAATATGTAAACTTTTGCTCAGGGATATTTGGCTAGTTTCTAATTTAAGAGCGTAAACAAACAGTTTTTTTGACAATAAATGGCTTCACACAACAACTAACCATGAGGGAAATAAAGAAATAAAGGTTTTTGTGTATCATTCATATTGTAAGAAAAGCACACACCCTAAACATTTGAGCACAACTGTACATCATATAACAAACCTGTTCATGAACACCTTAGTGACAGTTTTTGTTTCATGTGGATTGGTCCAAGATTGAATTAATTACAGAGAAATTAGCAATAAACTAAGTACCTATAGCGACTGTCAAAATGCAGATTTCTAGTCCCAAGACATGATTTCCAGCTGCTCTCCGCCTCAATTTTAAACTAAAGGCTCTTTAGAATGTTATGAAGTCACCTATTGCACTCCATTGCCATTTAGCCAATAATTACCACCATTCAAATTGCGACTTTAATTGGTAGCTAACTCCAGCAGCCTTTACTGTACACTATTTCCATTGAATAACATCGCCTTGACGCAACAGCATTCTACAACATGAGTAAAATTCTTTATCATCACCAACTCCTCACAGCCAACACACATGAACAATACAGCGGCTTCTCTTCAGTCGTATCCCTCTCTCTCTCTCTCTCTCTCTCTCTCTTTCGCCTTGAGTCCAGTGTGAGCCGGACACAAAGCCGCTCTGTTCCTCCGTGTTGCACATGATCATCACACTACATTATGCACAGCCTCCAGTCACAGACCGGAGACTATTTCTACCACATTCACTGCTCGCTCTCACAACATCGACATTCAGAGGCAGAGAGCACCGTTCCCTGGAAATGTAGGAGGAAACAGCAGCAAAGTGTGTTCCGTCAGAGTTGGACGGTGGATTAGCCACAAGGGGGAGCCGCTGAGCCGGTTGGAGTAGAGCCGCAGTTTGAAGAAGTAGGGGATTCCTCTAAAGCAGGGGTTTTCAACAGGTGGTCCGTGGCAGTACTGCTGGTGGTCCGTGACTTGCTATCCAATTTAACTACTAAAAATAAACTAGGGCTGCTGCATATTGAATATTCATGAAAATCAAGTT
>OMNZ01053775.1:0-11742 GCA_900303255.1 Lesueurigobius sanzi | reverse complement strand
TTTTGGTCCTGGTTTAGACCTAGTTTGGTCCCGGTTTAGACATAGTTTAGTCCTGGTTTAGACCTAGTTTAGTCCTGGTTTAGACATAGTCTGGTCCTAGTTTAGACCTAGTCTGGTCCTGGTTTAGACCTAGTTTGGTCCTGGTTTAGACCTAGTTTAGTCCTGGTTTAGACTTTGGTTAGTCCTGGTTTAGACCTTGTTTAATCCTGGTTTAGACCTGGTTTAGTCCTTGTTTAGACCTGGTTTAGTCTACCAAAACACGGGGAGAATTGCAAACCCTGCATAAGCCCAATTGAGGAACAGGAGGGAAGTTTTTGCTCTGCTGCGAAAGTGCTGCCACCTACAGTACATGTGCAGTATCTGCAGTCTACACATTTTCTGTTATTTCTGTTTTTTAGTGATTAGATTTGTGATAGGACAGATAGAAAATCACACTTGCACAGGAACTAGATGCTTTAAGATTCAGAAGATCATTTTTTATCTTTTTGAATTAGTGAAACAATATACAAATTTTTCTAAACATTGCCATAGCTATATTGACTTGTTGAGTATGCCGGTCTAAAATGGTTTAAAACCTAACTAAACATTGCTTTGATATGCAAAATATATTATTTACTTGTTTTAGAATTTAGAAGATAAAAAATAACATTCCGTCTCAAAAAATAATTAAAAAGCTGACATTTTTACTTCATGAATGGATTCCCGATAAATAGATCAGTATAAGACTTGATGAATACATTTAAAAGAATAGAAGAAAAGGTTTGAACATTGTGTAAAATATTATGTACTTTACCGGCGAGTCCCAGCAGTAAAGTCACCACCACTTTCCCGGCCGTGTTCATGATGGCAGACAGCAGCAGCCTCAGTCCCGCCGCAAACACCAAGAACTTCTGCACAAACTGCGGAGGGCCAGTCTGGGTCGGGACAGTGGTCTCCTCTGAGCTGTCAAAGGACGAGCCCTCGCTGTCGCTGTCTTCTTCTGTCTCTGTGTCTGAAGTCTCAACATCCTGGAGCAACAGGAGCAGATACTTTCATGATAAAACTTAAAAAATGGCACAAACTGATGTGAAGTTAAGGTGCATTATGTACATTTTAGTGAAAATTATATTAATGTGTATTTGACCTTTTAGTGACCCAGTGGCTGTATGAGTGCAGCATGGCTCCTTTACTTTCCATCACAGTGGCCTTTATGGTGCGCCAGGATAAATTGTTTTAGTGTTTTGTACCATAAAATTACCAGAAACCCTTAAAAAATCAGGTCTAGTGCCTAAGTTAGTTTGTCAGTTTTGTTACAAACTGCTCACTACAATGGAAATGACATTTAACACATTTATTTTTATCACAAATTATGTCTCATCTCGTGGGATGTGTATCTCGGCCAACTCCTAAAAAATTCATATACAATAATATTCAAAACTTCTAAAAACTATTTCCCAGATCTGTTATTCCAGGAAAGTTAGGGCGTAATGCTGTGAAAGGTTTCATTTGATTTCTATTTGTGCTTGATACTGCTAAATACTCAGTTTGTACTTTTATGACTGAATTATATCTTTAGATCTGTAGTGTAACAAACTATTATGCAATGCAAGTATAAGTGTAAGATTGTTTCTCCAGCACCTTTTTAAGCACAACTCATAATGCTTTTTCAACAGTTAAATGAACATGAAATGCACAAATATGAAGGGACAATAGTACTACAAGAAAGTGCAACAACAATTTCTGGCTGTAACCCCTACCAGAGATTAACTCCACCCACATCTATAATTTGAAAATTGCGCCAGAAGGAGGCGTCGCCTGGAGGAGCAGGGAACGCGTGGGGGGTGAGGAGTGGGCGTGGTCTGGGCTTGGCTTGGGCTGTGATTGACATTTGGACAGCAGCAGTGACACGAGCAGTGACAGTGAGAGAAATGGAGAGCCATACTGATGCTAGCTCTTTTGCATCAGATTCTCTTTTGGCCCAGATTTGGGCATGTTTTAGCTACTGCTAACTTTCGAAGATAGTGTTTAGGTTTTGTTTGCTCCAGCAGCAGCTAAATGTTCACTCAATATGGACATGCTATACCTCTTTTAAAAGCTCATCATGAGCCCGTGTTTGGTTTACAGATGCGTTAAGTCTCTAAGCATAAAACGCTTTGAATCGCCGTCAGCAGCTGGTTAGCAAAATTAGCTTGCTTTTGTTGTAGCTACTGCAGACTCCAACTCCTACGAGGCTGAGACTGATTACATCCCCCACAGCGGCTGCTGACCTCACATTATCTTGGAATGTCACAGAATCTTTTGAACCAATAGGGCGACAGACCCAAAATTCAAATCCTGTACTGAAGAGGGCGCCGCACAGATGGTTTTAAGCACAAAAGTTAGATTTCAACAAATGTCAAATTAATAATCGAGTTGTGTAGGCAACACTATTAGACACCCATTCATACATAATCCAAAAAAAAGTTGATTTAGGGGTTAGTTGCTCTTTAATGTGTCTTCAAAATATTTCTAGAGGGTCTTAAAGCCTTAAAGGTATTCAATTAGACTTTGGGATTCCTGCATAAACCCTGTGGACATAACTGGATCTTGACTTTACAAACCCAAATTGAAAATGTTATTGCAATTACAATTCTTATCTGAAAAATCTCAATTATATATTGATTTTGTATCGTTATACTTTCCAAAATCACACAACCCTGATGGACAAGAGTGGACATCAGTTTAATTTGTCTCCAGTTGGGACTTGCGTACCTCTGACGGGGCGTGGGTGATGCCGTTGTCATGGAGACTGATTTGAGGAGCAGGACGCAGCAGGTTTTTACAGAGTCTCAGGATGAAGAGAACGCTGACCAACAGGCCAAAATCAGGGGCCAAATAACGCACCACATCGCCTGCTCCCACCAAACTGAACCTGGCAAGCAAAAGATTCAGTCACAAAATGAGACTGAAATGAAAAATAGAAATAAAAAATACACCAATGCAGCCACACTTTACCTTACGATCCCAAAGTGGTAAAGAATGTCCTCCCATGGACCACTTCCTGTAAAGAAAAGTAGTATGTATTATTATAAGCGTATTATTTTGAAATATCTGGTATTAATTTTCACCTTTTGTAGGGATGTAGGTGAACGGGATTTGCATGAAGCACTGCAGGGCCAAGAAGGTCACACTTAAGTAGATGATCATCCGTAAGAACTGCCCAGTGCAGCCTGAGCCACAGACAGACAAGAGGTGAGTCCAAGCAGTACGCAAAGATATGCCCTAGAAACCCGCAATGACTTCACATGGACGTGCCCTGCATAATGTAGACTGTTTAAACATGCTTTTGGGTGCTTCAGCATTTATATTGGAAGTAATATGTATAGAAACACAGTAAGGAGTGAGAGCCAGAGCTGGAAAGGAGTTCACAGGCAGCAGTGGGTATGATTAGGGCTGGGTACTAGTACTTTAACGATACTTGGTTTACCATTCAGACAGTAGGGGGTCCCTGCTCCAGCATTCCATCAGTTTGGGGGTCCCTGGTCTGAAGAACGTTGAAGACCCCTGCTCTAGATGTCGCATGAATGCAAACTATTGGGTTTTCGAGAAACAGAAACCATGTTGTGTTGTACAAAATCACCCTGAAATTGCCTTAAAGACTTTTGCTTCACCAACACAAGTTAAATTACTCAAGTGGCCTTTATCTAAATTAATTATCTTATTGCATACACGCAGTTATATTTACACAACCAAAGGATTGATCCTAGTCCCCTGTTCCGCTATAGTAATCTCTCAGAATCTCAAATTACATGCATTAATAGGTGACCCAACATTAGCTGATCCAGCAAATGCACTGTGCCTTGGAATTTTACTAAAAGCTTTGTTTCACTTAAACCTCTCTGCTTCCCAATAAGAGTCGCATCATCCCACACAAAAAGTCGTGCGGCTGAAGCACACAGGATGTACACGGCACGGGCCACTTAAGGCATCAGAGTGGGATCATATTAGCCCGCTGAAGATAACTATGGGCTTTCAAAGACTGCAGTGAAAGGTAAACAGTTTTTAGATGGAGACAAGAACGGTAAACGGGAGAAAATCGCAGCCAAAATGCTGATGGGACGACTTTTAATTCCTCGCTGTAATTACCAGGCTATGTATAATTGATTTGACCACATCCCCTTTTACTCAGCACTCACAGGGAGGAGTTCAGATACTTTAATTCATCTGAAGGATGTAATCAATATGGCCGCCCATAAAAACACACCGGCAGCACATAAGCTTTCTGGCATAATGTAATAATACTATATCTTTTTTAGCTAAATAAAATATGAACATTTTGGGGGAAAGAGTTCATATTTTAAATCACAAACAATACCTGGTAAAGTTGGTGAAAGTAGAGATCCTTAAATTTAACTTTTTTAAATTCAATGGAAAAAAAAGATTTACATTTTCTAAAAAGCCTTTATTGTACTGGGTTGACACATATTAAAATCCTTTAAAACACGTTGCTGGTCTCTTCCAGCCGTATCGGCTCCAACAAAGCCTTTTTCAAGAAGTAAGGACCATGTGCCCTCTTTTATAGACCCTTTCATTGTTTGTAAACATTCCGGGCTTAGCTGGAGGCGGAAAGCTAGATCCCTATCTATTTCCATTGTAGCTGTAACGATAAACGAATGTCTAACTGTTGTTGTAAATATCAGATAAAACCTTATTTTATCGTCTCAAATGTCATTCCTCTTCTTCATGCTCCTTAAGCCACAACAGGAACAGGACCACATTTTTTAATTGTAGTTTTACACTTATAATCGCTAGTTTTAGTTTAATCTTATTTCTCTTGCTCACTTCCGGCCTCCAGCTGATGTCACTGATGATGTAAGCAGCAAACTTACAATAAGTGACATCACCCAAGAGATAACAGATAAGAATAATAAACAATAAACAATTTCCTCATTTAATCCACGGTGTACAGTAGCCTCCAGATGATAATTTTAGACGATCCCCTCCTCTGCTATGCTTCTGGATCTTTGTAATTAAGGCAGGGTTTCTTAACCTATTTGGCCTCAACATATAAATACAGTTGCAACCTGGGGCCCATTCACCATCACATATCTTTTGCAGTGTATTCAAAATTACTTTACTGCGCTGAAGTTGGTGAATCACTGATTTAGGATGAACTGTGTATAAGTAAGAAATTGTCCTTGGATGGAAAACTAGGACCCTTGGATATACTACTTCTGCTGTGAGTATCGGTTCATATTGTTTCTATATTTTATTTGATATTGTCTACAATCCAGGGCTCCAGACAAACATTTTAGGCTTTAAATTGGGTGTCCCAGAAAATAATTTAGATGCTCAACAAACTGGGTCCAATGTCAATGCTTTCAATACAACCAATGCTAATGCAATACAGTCACCATCTGTGCTGTTCTCTATTTCAGTTCATGTTCTATAAACATTTCACCAGAGCCGTGCAGAGATGGATCACTTTACACACATTAATTTCTTCTCCATTTGGTAGGGGACTATTTTTAACTTATTTACTATCTGTGAAATTTATTTATTCATATATTTTTTCATGAATTACCGTGCAAGAACTAATAATTCTTGCCTAGATCGTCATGCCAGAGCAACAAATAGTTCATTGCACCTAATAAATGCTTAGGTGTTCCAAAGCGTTTGTTTAACCATGAGGAACAAGTGCTGAGGGAGAATTGGAATGTTGTTTTAGATCAATATTCAATTTTCTAACAAACATAGTGTAAGATAGTGATCAATAAGGAATTCACTTTATCACGATTCGATAAGTATTTTGATATTGAGGTCACAATTTCGATCCGATTCAATACATTTAAGGCAGGCATTTACACTGCAGGCAAATCTTTTTCAGGTTTTGGTCCAGTTTTTTCTCTATACACTGTAAACCCTAATAGTAATCCTAACTAGAAATGTCAGTTACTTTGCTTAAAGTTTGCAAAATGGTTAAGTGACAGTAAATATTTAAAGGGACTCTACGGAAGTTAAAATTTAAAAAATAATATATTTTCCACCCCCTACATGCTCCAGCAATGTCCCGCGCTGTACTGTGAGCCCACACCTATCCCACTCAATTGCTGCTATAAGCCTGCCCTGCACTGTCACTCTAAAGTTGCGTGTTCGGCCGAGGCAGCAGTCATTCACGAGCTTAACATGGAGACTGCAGTTACGCGGATGGCCAGAGGTGGCAGTCATGAATATGAAAATGGAAAACCTCCGTTGAGTCCCTTTAAGCATTTCTAACTTGTGTTTTAATAAAGAGTAACATTACTGTCCTATATCTAGCTATCTAACTCACAATGTGCAGCTATCACCTGTAGCCCTCACCCCTGGCCTCATTCCTGCGCTGAGAGGAAGGGGAGCGGCCAAGTTTACAATGAAGCCAACCTAAAGTTAGTTCACTTATGTGTGTGTTCAGAAATTTTCTTTACACATACAGTATTATAAGTTGTAGAAACTTGCAATTTAAGTACTAAGGTGTAGTATTAGGGCTGCACAATATATCACAAAGAATATGTAGGTGATATTGGCAATATTGGTAAAGTAACTAAAGTTTTCACACATTTTTTGCAAACTCCAAATGCCAAAAAGAAAAAAAATGCATGGTATTTGTGATTTTTTTTTTTAGTTTTAGTTATAATTTTCCTAATTTAGTTTTGTTATAGTCCTCATTTAGTGTTTTATGAAATATTGTTTTGACACAATTGGCTGGAAAAGAAATTACTCTCGATTTATGTTTAAAATGATTCGAACATACTGGAATAAAATAAAAGACAGTTATTGAATATAGCATCTTTTATCTCATCATGCAGCCCCATTCATACATTTTTTTTTTAAATAAAGCTTGAAGTGCGTATGACACATTAGACTCAATTTTCATCATTAACATCGTTATTCTTAAGATTTTGCTAAAACTTTTACCTAGTTTTCCATTTTAAGTTTAAGTTTTTAAGTTTCAAGTTTATTTTTTCACTTCCTTATTCGACATTTGCACAGGAAGTGACATACGTAGAGGTAAACAGTTTATAATTGTTGCAGTGCTAACCATATTAAACCAATGAGAAATTAGTGAGTTTGAACGCTGTGGAACTTTCCATAGAAATCATAGAAATGCCTTTAGCTGTCCAAGCCTGTAGCAACAAATACATACGCCGGGCTAGCTTAAAACTTCCCAGGCCATTATTTGTGCAATTTAAATTAATTTAACTCCCTATTCACCTTGTTCAACTTGTAATGGGCGCTTGCTGCCATTTTGTGTTTATGGAACTGCAGTTCTGACTGGAGCTGATATTGGCTAAAAAAAAGTTTAGATGCAATAATTTAATAGTTAAAATAAGATAAGATAAACTTTATTGTCCCCGAAAGGAAATTTGTCTTGAACTACAGTGCCACGTTTGCTGCATCACAATCATTCAATCATCAATTCATAAATAAAATACATATTTGCGACATGAGTCGCAAAGTTCATAGTTTTGCATAGTTAATGCTCCCCAGAACCGGAGTTTCTCTGCTCCGCCCCTGCAGCAAAGCCGCTCTCCGCTCAAACTGTACTTTCGCTTCCCTCTCTGCTGGTCTCTCACTCAGCATTGTGAGGACAGGGTCCAGAGACTACACAGGCTTCAAAGGTGTTGTCAGAGTCTGAACTCATATTCAGGCGGCGCTGAGTACAAACAGTTTCAGCAGTTTTTTTGTTCATTCCCCATTTTATTTTCTGAGCTCTCTTACATTGACAACAATGGCAATCCCAGCTCACAGGAAGTGCTAAGACAAAGAGGAAGTGCTAAGACAACAAAAGTGGGCGGGCCTGAAAAAGGTGAATATTAGAATATATGGAATATGTATGGCATGCCTGTTGTATGACTTACTTATAGTTTCTATGATTTCTATACCATTAAACTGTTATAAGAAGAGATTTAGTGGCCATTGGACGCACATCCGACCTTCAAAAAAGCAGAAATCTGAACCAAAATGATTTAGCATTTAGCTCAGATGCCACTTTTACACACTATTTCTTATCTTAAGCAAAATTTCAAAAGGTCAGTTCAGTCACACACATGTGGTCGATGGTTTACAGCAGCTGAAAATATCCAGATAGTTTATAAAATGCAATGTTTTATGGCTTATGCTAACGACTGTAGGAAAAATACAACAAACAAATTCTGAGAAGTATATTGAAGTAGCTGACTTGCTAAATGTTTGCCTCTGGGCATTTCTCCTTTTTATTTTTATGGACCATTCCCTATGTACTGTATGTCACACAAATTATATATGTTACATTAAATTAGGGTGATCAGATGTCCCACTTTACCCAGGACAGTCCCAGTGTTGGAGAAGGGTCGAGCTGCAGCAGAGGTGGTCCTGGTGGATAACCAGAACACGCTAGTGGGAGTTCCTGTGAACTCAGAAAGCGTTTGCTGTTAAGATGTCATTTCCACTGCTTAACTTAAGAGAAAGTAAGAGGGCCATGGCGGTTTCAGTGGCTGCTTGGCAAAAACTGCACCTGGGGTTGATGTTGGTAAATTTGGAGATTGATTAGTTTTATAGATAATATTTATGGAGTATTTTTAAATGTATTTTTCTCTTTTTATTATTCATGCAATATTTAAAAGGCAGGTTCCAGGTTTTATTCCAGTTGATGTTAGGGAAATAGGAATTCCTGTAAGCTATTCATTTAGGCTGAATTATTTTAGAATTCTGTATCAAGGCTCTAATTATTCTATTGTTGCATTTATCTAAAACAGTGGTTCCCAACCTTTTTTGCCTTGCGTTCCCCTTGGGCCTTTCATTTTTTTTAGGTACCCCCTGCCACGATGGTTTTGTTGAGTAGGTAGAAAGTGAATGACTAAAACAAAACAAAAAAACAACGAAATACACTGAAACTCTCACTCTTTACAGTTTTTCTAAGTTTTTCTTTGACAATAATAATCAAAAATACAATCGGTTTTTCAATGTATAGGTTCCAACTCTGTCGCCCAGCCCCAGTCTACATTCTAACATCACAGCTCAATAAATATGTGGCTTCAAAATTTGTTCAGTACACATATTTAAAGTTTTTTGCCTTTTTTCTGGCAAAACACACCCAAAGTTCAAATAATACACATTTTTATGCTCATGCAAACTTTAAACCTTTCCGTAAATCTAACCTAATATGAATCTTCCTGTTTTTTATTTTGCAGTCCCCAAACCTAGACAAAGAGATGACAGAGGGACTCCGAGTGTTCACTGCGCTGAAGGAGGCTGTGGACCGCGCTCTTGAGAACCTCATCCAGGAAGCCACTGTGAGACAGGCCGCGGCTAAGAGCCAGGCTGAGGCTGTCATCCAACAGCTGGAGAGGGAGATTAGTCAGCTAAACACACGATTATCAGAAGTAGAACAGCTTTCGCGATCAACTGACCACTTACAAATCCTCCAAAACTTCAAACTCAAGAGATCCACTTCCCGATTTAAAGACTGGAGCAACACCACGGTGAGCGAGCCAACATTTGAAGGTGCAGTGGCGATGGCATTGTCTAAGCTAGAGTTAGAATTTACCAAAATAACCAAGGAAATGTTAGAAGGTGAGCTGACCAGAGTGAAGAAATTCGAAACTTTGATCACACTCGATGGCGAAACGGCCCACCCTCAACTTCTTGTGTCGCAAAATGGCTCTCAAGTCAACTACAGCATAGAGCAGAGCAAAGTCCGGAACACCTTGAACAGGTTTGACGATTTCTTTGTTTTAGGAAAGCAAGGTTTTGGGCAAAATTTTTACTTTGAGGTTGAAGTGAAGGGGAAAACAGAGTGGACTTTGGGAGTGGCTAAGGAAACGGTGAACAGGAAGGGAAGCTTGAAGTTGGATCCTCAAAATGGCGTGTGGACGATCGGTTTGAAGGATAAAAATTACTTTGCTTGTGCCCATCAGGACGTTCCCCTCTCCCTGAAGGCTCGACCAGATAAAGTAGGCGTGTTTGTGGACTATGGACAAGGCCGAGTTTCGTTTTATGATGTTGAAAATGCCGCTCTGATCTACTCCTTCAGTGGATTCAGTTTCAGAGAAAACCTCCACGCGATCTGCAGTCCCGGTCACTACTACTACGGGAACTTCTCTCCCGTGGTGATATGTCAAAATGCTGCAATTGCGAGAAGGATGACGTGGCCCATGAAATGGGCGACGTTAGGATGAGTTTAACTCACTCAGTAACCCACTGATCTGTCACACAGGGGACTGTATCCTTCTCACGCTCCTCTTCTTTTTCCTCGATGCTGTCACACTCACAGTGAGGCAGATTCGACAGCTGACACACCTACAGGAATCAGTAAACAAACTTATAGCCTATACTAATGAAAGATGCTGTGTTTATTCTAGGGATGCACCGATCCAATATTGGTATCGGATATTGGAGCTGATACCATAAAATTACAATATCGGGTATTGATTCCAAATATCCGATACTGAACCGATACTTTCCCCAACTTCATTTAAGTGAATATGGACATGCTGTACGTCCTTTGAAAGCTCCTAACCTGTGTAACAGTCATTAGTTTTACACTCAGCACTAGTCTCCCTCCCCTCCCTCCCTCCCTCCCCTCTTTCCCCTCCCCCCCCTCCACAATCAAGGATGAGAGAAACATAATTTCGAACCATTCACATGGTTTGACAAATAAAGGATCTTGAATCTTGAATCTAGTACTATTGATCGCCACACAAAATACTGCCGTTAGCAGCAGTGTGCTAAGGCTAGCTTCAACCAGTCAAGACAAGGAGTAGTCACCTTTTCACTCTGCACTTTCTTTGCATAAACAAATATGTCATGTTGTGAAAATCTCACAGTATCGGTTGGTATCGGGCACCAGTAGATATTCAAACCCCAAGTATCGGTATCGGAAGGAAAAAAGCTGGATCGGTGCATCTCCAGTTTATTCATCCTGCTTATACATATGCATTGCTAAAGAAAAGCCCAAGCTCATGACAGCCCTGGAACATCCCACGTGTTTCCAATGCCATGTTGTGGATTTTATATTGTATCTTAAACATGCACTGCAAAAGGTTATATCTTGAGAAGTTAAATTAGCTTGAAATCTGAATATTTGACCTTATTTTTGACTCGCCAAATCAAATGATCTGCCAATGGAACAAGGATTTTGCACATAAAATTAGAAGAAGCATATACAGTAAATTCAAGTCAATTTAGATTTATTGTCTAATTTTGAGTCCAATAAGTTGTTTTTTCTTAATTTAAGTGCAAAAATACGTGTTCCATTGGCAGATTTCTTAAGTGGGCAAGTGAAAATTACGCAAAATAAAGTAAAATATTCTGAATTCAAGCAAATTTTACTCATCAAGATATTGCTTTTTGCAGTGTGGTATGTACAAAATATGCACTTTTATACTTTTTCAGGATTTTTTGTAAATAGCAGGTTGGCCATGGGTATTTTTAGGACAAGGACATTTTATTGTTTTTTTTAGTCTAGCATTAGACCCTTTTAGTCCAGATTAAGTGCTATTTGAAAGATTAAATATTTTATGTACTTGTGTGGTTGGGGTTATTAGTTTTTTGTTCAAAACAACTACGTGCAGTTTTAATGTTATTATAAAGTAAAGGTTAGCTTGAATCTGCTAATTCAGTTCTGTATTTGGAGAACGCACATAAATCTGTAAAGATGATCCATGAATTTCTGCAGAAATAATCACCAATTTATGAATGAAGCTGGACACACAGTAGAGGATTTTTAGCCAGATTTTTAGTCTTAGGAGGCGTGGCTCAATAAAA
>OMNZ01053772.1:39490-51475 GCA_900303255.1 Lesueurigobius sanzi | reverse complement strand
ATGGTTTAGACCTGGTTTAGACCTAGTTTAGACATGGTTTAGACCTGGTTTAGTCTTAGTTTAGACCTAGTTTAGACATGGTTTAGACCTGGTTTAGTCTTGGTTTAGTCCTAGTTTAGACATGGTTTTGACCTGGTTTAGTCCTGGTTTAGTCCTAGTTTAGACCTAGTTTAGACATGGTTAAGACCTGGTTTAGTCATGGTGTTTTAACCTGAGTTAGTGGTTTACTTGTTTAGACCTGATTGAGTCCTGTTTTAGACCTGGTTTAGTCCTAGTTTAGACCTAGTTTAGACATGGTTTAGTCCTGGTTGAGACCTAGTTTTGACCTGAGTTATTTTTACTCGTTTAGACAGTGGATACTTTTATACTTTTTCTTAAGTAGAAATCTTATCCCGTATTTGTACTTAAGCAAGAATATTGAGTACTTCTTCCACCAGTGACTTTAAATGAGCCTGATGGTTCGGACATGCCGTAACTCCTCCCCTCAGAAATGGTTCATAAATCCAGTTTTTAGCAAACCGACACAAGTTGCATTGACTTGACTGCGAAGGTGCCCTGTATTATTAAAACCTGGACAGCAGACGACCGAAAGAGCCCGTCATTTGTGTACTGGTTTCCACAGAGATGCGAGGTGTTGTGTTGTATCGGTCTATCGCCTGTCTCCTCATCTAAATCTCCACTTTCACATTCCCAGAGGCTGCTGCGGTAGCGAACACCCCCCCCACCCAACTCCCCTCCCCATGGCACCTTTGCACCTCTTGTAAATCCTCCATGTATGTGTGCATATGTGTCTGCCGGTGCCCCTCGCTGAGCTGTCATCACGCCCTGGCACCGGGTACACTGCACAGCTGCGGGGGAACCACTCTACAGGGATCCTTCGTTTCCATCTGTCTCCAATTCACAGTGGCACCTATTTAGAGCAGCCCTGTGCCTGTGCATGCCACGAGCCACGAGAGAGAGGGGGAGCGGCGCTGGGTCTAAGGGGGTCAGGAGACGGGGAGAACATGTGTGCTCCGGTGGGTATACGCCGGCGAGGGCATAATAAACTCGCTATGTTTGGCTTTATTATCGTGTTATCACTTCATCGCCAGCCGCAGATCCTCTTTCACTTTTCATTTATTTTCAGATGTTATCAGATTGTCATCAGCTGTCAAATTACATTAGGCAAAAACGTTAATAAAGTTGGAAGGGATGATATGCTGATTAAATACGATCTCAAATTAATTCCACATGTTATTACTTTGCAATTGTCTAAAAAGTTTATGAACACTGAAAGAGGCACCACTTTATTTAAGATGCATGTGACTGGATTTCATGTTTTATTTCATGGGGAAATGTCTGTTGTAAGTATTAATTCATATTCATATTTTTACACCAAGTACGTGGCAATTTTACGAAGGAAAGTTGATATTCCAGGGATAAAATTAGGACTTGCTCGTGACCCATTGGTACAGTATGGTAACGGCAATCCATTTCAATACATTTATTTGTGTATAGCCCACTATCAGGGGCTCACATTCATTCAGACACATGCGATGTCCAACCAATGTAGAATCCATCCATCCTTCCAACCAATCCATCGCTCTGAAACAAAGGGGTGAACTGTGGATTGCAATTGTTATCCTCCAATTTTCAGTAAGGAAGTAAATAAAGAAATATCACAAGAATTGTCCACCAAGGGGGAAAAAAAAAACGCTTGAATCTATCATGTTGCTGCCAATGTTCAGGGAAAAAGGTTTATTAAGGTCTATTTTTTTATTACTTTTTTTATATACATTTATTGTCAAAGAACTGAGTTTACCGTTTACTGTTTTGAAATCATAACGAAACAGAAACTACTTCAATGTTCCTGATCTAACGTTTACAAGACCTTCAACAACTGCCGGGAAAATTGTCCAGGAGCAAAGAAAAACTCACTTCAGCTGAAATACAGGACTCTCTGACAAAATTGGACTCTCTGGAAAACAAAAAGTTGCAGGATGGACAATATGCAAACTTTTCATCAGGGACTTTGGCTAGTTTCTTGTTGAAAAGCATAAACAAATGGGTGTTGTGACAATAAATGGCTTCACGCAACTAACCATGAGTGAAATAAAGGTGTTTCTGTGTACATACCCTGACATTCTGCCAGGGTATGTAAACTTTTGAGCACAATTGTATACATTTTGCAAAAGGAAGAGTGGTAATCATTACTCCTTACCCATGGAGAGGTCACAAATCATGATACACTGATATTTGTGGTGTCCAGGCTCAATAAAATGTCCATATCAGAAATGTATGTACACATTCATGTAATTTTAAAGCACTCAAATTGCCCCACATTGTTTATAACGTCATGAACAAATATTGCTACTATATGTTTGAACAGTGGCACCTGTAACCTTATCAACCCTGTTACTTTGATGTGAGCATAAAGCCGAGCGTGAGAGTGCACATACATGTACGCAGCATGTTCCTAAGTGTGTGTTTACTGTACTGCGTGTGCGTTACACTTGTGTCTGTGCGCCCCTGTGAGAAGAAGCTTCATTGAGCAGGTGCGCTCTGACAGTTCTTGAACGCGCGCCAAGTGTGCTGCCGTACGCCGACGAGAAAGGCAGCGCACGTGTGTGGAGTCGGACTGTGACAGATGGGGACGGTTTAACTTATAGAGTTCTGTTTAGATCTGGAGGTTTTGTGATGCCGACGGTGCCAAACAGGTGCGCAGTGTAAAGACGCCTCAGAGAGAGAAGGTGAACAGGCCTCCACCGGCTTATTCATCTGCCGTTAATGTGGGATCACATGGGGTTGTTCTTTCAAGATCAACTATGAAGGTCACCACTCCTGAGGGTTTTTCATTGTCATTGTTATAAACGTGAAAACAAATACTAAATCCATCTGCATCTTCCAACAATGTGTCCCTAAACTAAATAGTCTAAGATAAGATAAGATAAGATAAACTTTATTGATCCCAAAGGAAATTACAGTGTTGCTAGTGCAGTGGTTCTCAACTGGTACAGCATCAGGAACCACCATCACCCTGGAGGAGCCACCATCCAAATAAGAATTTAATCATGTAAAATATAAAAGTCATCTAGACATTAGTAAACATTTCTTCAAAGCCCTTAAAGGAATAGGCCACTATTTTACATACTGAGATAATGTTCTTACCTGTGCTTCGACAAGTTGATGCGTACCAGTCTGGTCTTTGTGCGTGCCCTAAGTCACGTAAATAGGCTGTTGATGTTGTTAGCATTAGCCTCTGCTAGCGTATTCCTATGGTCCAAAACGCGGGTGAAGTTAGAAGCCACCAAACCCTTCCATGTTTTCCCTATTTACAAATATGTTTCTGTGAGTAGTTACACGATCCAAGTATAGCTACACAAAATTAAGCTAAGCCGACACAAAGTGGTACTATATTGTAAGGCGTAGTAATACAGCCACTCTCACACTAGGAGTGAAGATATTACTGCATGGACATCAAAGCGCTCCTGGGGTGTTATTACGCCTTAAGCCATGTCCCGATCAAACGCGGCACGTGCGGTATGGGCGACAGGTTTACATTCAAAATGAATGGTAGTGCGCGTTGAGGCATCTTGCGGCACGGCACGTGCGTTGTTGGCGCCGCGTTGCTCGCGTTATTCCGCGCGTTGCTCGCGGTGCTCGCGTTGCTGCAGAAGTTGAAAAATCGGAACTTTTCCAGCTCCACCGCGCGCGGCAACCAATCAGAGCGGCTCGCTCTAGTGAGGCATTTTACGTAATGGGATGAAAACAGGAAGAAACAAGAAGGCTCTGGCATAACAGTAGCAGCTCATTTTATCAGAAAATGCCACTAACCGGAGACAGATGGACAGGCGCGGGGATCGAGCGCCAGTAGTTGGTGTCCTGGCGGGCGATGCCACCGATGTGGCATCCTCATCCGTGCCAACTCATCCGTGCGCAGCTCTTCTTGGAGCAAATGGTGAGTTTCACCAAACACTGCATGCCTGGTTTATGTGGTGAATCCAGACACATTGTGACAAAGCCCTACGTTGACGTTGTCTGGCTTTATTTAACAGATAAAGCCACTGTCTCGATGTCCGCTATTGTAGCTTACCACCGGCAAGAGCAGCTCCTCCCAAAGCACGGCAGGCCACCGCGCGGCGCTCACGGCAGGCGCGTTGTGACACAAAAGACACCAAATTAACACGCGTTGGCTTCAAAATAAACACGTGTTGTTTACTGCGCGGTACGCGCATTTTGCCACGTCACACGTCGGGACACGGCATTACAATATAGTACCCCTTTTTATCAGCTTCGACAAGAAAATCGACAAGTTTAATTTTGTGAAACTATACTTGGATCGTGTAACTACTCATAGAAACGTATTTAAAAACGTGAAAGAGTTTGGTGGCTTCTAACTTTAGCCCCGTTTTGGAGCATAAGAATACGCTACCAGTGGCTAATGCTAACGACATCTCACGGCACGCACAAAGACCAGACAGGTATGCATCAACTCGTCTAAGCTCAGGTAAGAACATATCTCAGTATGGAAAATAGTGGCCTATTCCTTTAATTAAGTACGTTACGGACATTTGCCAGTGGAATATGTTTTTTTTTTAGACTTAAACTAACAAAAAACATCTCATTGCACTTAAACTTAGACAGTGAAGTTTAAAGTAGGCTTTTTATTTTTCAGACAATAAACATTGAAAAAGAAGGTCCCAGGGATCGGCGTGCAACCCACTGAAAATCATTACATGATACATCACTTATGGGTCCCGACAAACCACTGGGCTAGTACAGTGGTTTTCAGAACATACAGTAAGTACCACCTCATGCAATATTACCACCAAATATCTGAAAGATCTGAACAATGTGCAAGCCATGTATGGACCAGATAAAAGTGAAATAAATGTAATTATCTATAATTAAAAGGAATAAAGAAGTCCCTGTGTACAGCATAGTAGAATATTGCCATAAGTTGTCTTGATATAATTTACTGGAACACAGACCTTCCAACTTTTCACCGAGGAAATAAAATGAGTGGGTTGTAATTTCCACATTTCTGAGGATTTCAGAGAGACCATCTTTTGGGGAACTTGAAACATACTTTATTTGTCAGCTCCCAAACAATGCCATATTGTTAGACTTCTGTAGGAGCAGATGTCCTTGCCTTATCCTTCACAGTGACTCATGTTGGTAATATAACTCCAAATGAGACAACTGAGACACCAGACAAACATTTTACAAAGTGGATTCACGGTATTGAGTTGCTTCTAAAAATACACTCACACATATATAACCCAATACAATACTTGAGTTTTACAGCTCTAATATGCTCAGTATGCAGTTTCGGTGTGTCTTGAGTTGAAAAGTTCACGTTGTTAGAGGTGTCCAGGTGTCTTTCGAAGCAGACAAGAAGCCTCACCATATGGCCAGCTCTCACCAGACGCCAACTGTCCCTGTCACCGACTCTCGCAGGCCTGACGCTGAGGGTAAAACGCTACCACTGTGTCTGACCTGTTAGAAATGAAGTATTTCCACATAACTGTATTGGCCTTCTACTTCTGTGGCATTCTATTGTTAAAATGCACTTATGGTTTGGAGCAGGGGTTCCCAAACTTTCCAGACCGTGACCTCCAGAGGACCCCCATTTTGAACCTATTTCTTGCTGCTTTTAATAATATTAAGCAACAGAACTTTTAAAATCTGAATCTGAATGTCCATAGTTTACTTTGTAATGTTGACCTTTATAGACCATTTCATTGTTTGTAAACATTTGTGGCTTATGTTCATGTGAATTGGGGAACTCGTTTTCCCCAGATGGGAGTCCATTGTTCCCAGGTGGTTTGTGTTCTTTCTATGTCGGAAAGTGTTTTTTTTTATTTCACCAGATAAATCTAATCATCACTAATTAGCATTTAACAGAGCTAACTATTCACATTTGGTGTTAGCATCTCAAAAGCTAGACTTTGGTTTGTTTGTTTTGTAAAGCATCACATACATTTCCTTTTTGCTAGCATAAATTTAGAGCACTTCTCTCACAAATATATTACTCCAAAGACAACAAAGGCTGATAGTAAACCTGTGAAAATAGCTGTGTTTAACCATATTTCTTGACCATAACTAATGAATGTACTGTATATCTACTGTAACTGATACAAAGGGGGGTAGGCGCTCACAAGCTTTTGTTTCTGCCTACTCCTTTTGGGCATCATACTGTATCTGCTTTGTATATATTTAATGTTGTTCAAATTAAATGTATATTTATGTTTTGCTTATCATGCTGACCTTTGTCTAATTCTGTGAAATTCAGATGCTCAAATAAAAAGATGAAATGAAATGAAGCTCACATTTAATGAAAATTTAACAAATCAACTGATTTCCGCGTCAGATGCGGATGTCGAGTAGCTTGTTTTGACCCCAGCTCCCCAGTTGTTTTTCCCAGTTGAGTGAGCGTTCATGCATTTTCCAACTGAGAAAAACATTTTCCCCAGTTCCCGAGGTCCACATGAATGTGACATTAGCTGGAGGCAGTTGTTGTCATAGTAACGATAAACAAATGTTTAAATGTTGTTGGAGATATCAGATAAAACCTTATTTTATTGTCTCAAATGTCGTTCTTCTTGTTCTTGCACCTTAAGCCACAACAGGACGACATTTTTAAGTTGTAGTTTTACACTTATAATCGCTAGTTTTAGTTTAATCTTATTTCTATTGCTCACTTCCTGCCTCCAGCTGATGTCACTGATGATGTAAGCAGCGAAAGGGTCTATTGACACATACTGTATATGTTGTCAATTAAAAAAATAAATGAAAATATAGTGTCAATGTTTTTTTTTTTTTTTTCTTCATGACCCCCATCTTAGGAACCACTGGTCTAGAGGGCAACAATCCACATTTGTGTTGGTATACCTGCTTGATAACATACATACATACAGACAAAAGAGTAAGCTTCATACAACTTATACTCACTCCATACTCTGTGACGACAAAGCGAGGCTGCCATTCTGTGCCATCGGCCCCCGACGAGTGCTACCCGCTGCACCACGCTAACATATAAACTCAATAAACAAGCAGTACATTCAGTCTTTGTAGTGGAGGATGAGCTGGAGAGGTAGTGGCTGATTGTTTTACTGCTGTGGCGAGTTGTGAAATCTGAAATGGAATGATGAATGAAGGGAGTGTGTGAAGGATGTGTGATTTCGTTTTTGACAGTCTATAGTGCTATTACTGGTGACCTTTATATTTTAGCCTTATTGTGTTATATAATATTGGTTGGTAAAGTACATCCTAACAAGTTCATATGAATCAGTCCAGATATATCTTTACTTGAACTTCACAAAACAAACTGAGCAAATGGTCCAGGTTTGTGTTGATGGAAAAGTTGTGGGTGCTCTCTGCTGCATGCTGATTGCAGTTTTAAAGAGGTAATGAAGTCCTGATGTGTCCTCCTGCGGGCTGTATTTGGTGCAGGGTGCCTGTGTGTCGCTGATAGAGGGATCTCTCTGACATGGATGCTCTGGCTCGACGCATCTGGAGCCAGAGCCTGCAGCCGCTGGGGGGAGATAAGGGAGGGCTCGCGCTCGCCTGTAACGTCCCCACTGGCCCACGCTGCCCCTCTCTGCCCCACTCTCCTCCTCTCCACCCGTCCCATGGCCCTGACCTTATCTCAGGGGAGAAGGCACCATTGGGTCGCCTCTGTGATAGCACCTGCCACAACCAGAGCTGGCCCCTGGTGATTATGGAGGAATCATTATCTTCTTCGTCCCCCAAAACTCATTTTATACCTGCCAACATCCAAAGGGAGGGTCGGAGCTGTGCCGCTATAACAGGTAACATGCAAAGGTACAGGGTCTGTGCCTGTACACAGGTCTGTGTAACTGCATAGTTAGATATAGGCTGCTAATGGTTGATGAATAACACCGGGCTCTACCAGTGTCCTGACTGTGTAACTATGTAGTAGGAAAGACTTGAAATATCTCATAGTGAAATTCAACTTGGAGTCTGATTTCAATTGTTGTTTGTTTGTTTTTTTTACTATGAAAACTTGTCAGGTGTCCCCAAGCACGGCTACAAACCCAGGACTGTTCCACAGTCAACAACTTATACATTCTGAATATGTGGCAAAATAAAAACAATGTTTTGGTTCCCCTGCCAGAGGCATCAGCAATGATTCAGAAAATGATTCATGTCGGCAAATCCTGGGAGAAAAAAGCCAAAAGTTTACAAACTTTGTGTCAATATCCATCCAAGTGTAAGGATCGTTAATGTGAGGCTCATAGTTACAATGACAAAAGCATAATGTGGAGGGTTATCCTTGTGTTTAATCTTCACTACAGGAAAAGTGACAAATGAACTGTAATGACAAGTGTTGGTGATGTGGGGAAATGCTTTCCTTTCAGAAAAAGCACCAAAAGTTGAAGTTGTGTTGACTCAAGTTCAGTAATCACTTCTCTATCCGCCTCCACACAGTGAGTTTTGAAAAGCCAACAGAAGTTTGTCTCACTTCCTCTGAGCCCAGGACCATCTGTGAGGTGGTTTGAGCCAGGCCCTCGCACATCTGTGTGCTCACATTCTCACTTCTGCCTCTCTGTTTCTGTGCATGTGTGTACAACTGTGAGAGTAGTTCCTATAGGGCTCTGCTGGAGCGGGACTGTCAGACTGGCACAGTCCATTAAGGCTAGGGGTTAATGAGTGCGCAGGGGTCAGAGGTCAAGGAGGTGATAGCAACAGTGTTGCTAGAGTTTCACATGAGAGCACTTTCAGCTGTTGAGGCTCTGTAAAGTTTATTTTTGCATCTTTGATGCCACTTGTGTGACAGCAGCCCACGTGTGGGCCAGATATCCTAATGATACCAACTGTGAACAATATTTGAAAATGATATTGTTCAAATTAAACATATCAGATTTTAATTATTGTTCTCCTGAATGCCATACATTAATGACATGAATACATATTTTGGATACATGAATGTAAGAAGCATATCTAGTTTTAAACATAAGGGGACATATTTTCCGTGTAATTTGTTCATTTGTAGTGTTAAAAATAGACTGATTACTTTTCAAGTAAGATCCCTTCTGCCTGACCAGAGGTGTATTTGGGCCAATAAAAAGTTTTACAATGGCCATGTGCGAGGTGCACAGAGCGGATGACCCAAGGAAGAGATGCAGTGAGCTTAAATAGAGCATGCAAAGGGCCGGCTGTGGGCCGCTGCAGACACAGCTGGTTCCTGGCAGAGGAAGCCCAGATGGAGGTCCAGGTCCTGCTGCTGTCTGCAGATATGACTGCTGCTGCCCTCCCAGGGGACACACACAGAAGATACAGACACACTTCTCCTTTGAGTGAGCGGTGCACAGAGCAGGAGGAGGGTTCAGATCAGAGCACGGCCCCTCTGCGAGAGCACGAGCCACGCTGACCCGCCATTAGCTCACACCATACCCACCCACTCACTGTGTGAGCGGACACACTCCGCATTCAGGAAGACAGGGCAACACAGGTGCTTCTTGTAACTTTCAGTCAAGTCATCACATATGTGAGTGACTGCATGTAAAAAGGAACGCGAGAAGAGAAGAAAAAGGAAATGCACTTTGGAGTTATCTGTGATGTAACAAGCCTTTCTGCTTCATCTTTAAGGACGTGAATACATATGGTTCATCATCCACTTTAACAACTTAGAGGAGTGGACAACATGTCAGCTGAGGTGCACCTGGAGTACCTGAAGAAGGCTCCTCTCTCCTCTGCTCTGTTCACCCCACGAGTGCCCACAGTGATGCTCATCAGCCACAAACCGCCCCAGGACAGAGCCAGGGCGCACAGGCAGGACCTGACTCAGAGCACCGCGGGCTACTACAGATGCAGAGAAGGTAGGAGTGGGCTTTCCTCAAGGCATGTCTTCTGAAGTCGTTCAGCAGTGTTTGCAGCAGTGGTGAGTGATGGAGGCTCCCGCAGCTGTCAGCTCTGCTCATTAAGTCTGAGTGATTGACAGATAATCAGTTTGCGTTGACTTAGCACCAGCAGCATGTTATAAGGGCAATTTAAGACTCCTTTGTTGAGCTGCTGCAGCAACTGTCTTGTTATTATAGTAAAGGCAACTTTTGCAAGGCTAGATACGGTGTGACCAAGTATGGTTGTGTAAATGTATAACAAATATAAAGTGTAACTGTTATAATATATAGGATGAGTCTATAGTTTAACATTGAGGAGGAGGGCAGCTGAGGATTATGTGCTAATAACTGCATGTAACTGTCAAAATGCAGATCTCATCTTGGTTTATTGCTAATTTCTCTGCAATTCCTGGGCCAATCCACATGAAACAAAAACTGTCACAAAGTTAAATGTCTTCTCTGTCAGCACATATGAACTAAGGCCTAATTATTTTCTCATAAAGGTGTCCAAAAGCAGTGAGAATATTCAAAAACACGTGCGTGATGTTGGCCAGTAAGAACCTTCAGCCATAAGCAGGGCCGCCCCAGTGCAATAAACAGACTATGCAGCTGTTTGGGGCCCCCGAGACCACAAGGGAGGACCCCAATAGTGAATACATTTATGTGCCTCATAAATTTCCCCAAATGTCTCCTCAAAATAACTAGTACACAAAAAACTGTAACTAATTCCATGAAATTTGCAGTGGGATACGTTTTTATGAATGATAAGTAAATGAATATTGTTTTTGTCTAATCTTGAGTGTGATTAGATTTGTATTTCTTAATTTAAGAGTAAAAAAGTTAATAATTAGGAACTCAAATTAAGGGCAAATATACAAATTTTAAGAAAAAGTTACTAATGTCTAGATTTCTTCATGCAGCGTAGTCTACTTTCTTTTAGAAACGTAGTTCGGTTGAGGCTGTGTCTCATTTATGGGAATATATATATATATCCAAAATTAAATTGAAGTTGCTAGGGCCCCATGGATGCTTGGGCCGGCCCTGGCCAAAAGAATAATATGGCAGGTTTGTGAATCCAATCACAATCAAATACTGAGCAAGTACAACATTTGTTTTCGATTTCCCCTCCCATAGAATTGCATTGGCACCTGCTCCAACTGAAACAGATTTCTGTATCATGAACCCAACCAATGAGAACTGTGTCATCTGTGCCAGTTTAGACTAAAAGGCAAAAAATAGTGCCTAATTTAATTACTTTTATATTAAACTATAACAATATATTTGGCAGCGCATGGAGATATTCTAACTGTGAATGAGGAGAGGAAAAAATAACTTAAAACGAGCATGTTTGCGAAGACACTAGGGACACTTCCAGGACTTCCAGGAAAGAAGCCAACTCTGAAAAATGTAATTGATTCTTAAAGCACTGAAAGTAGGGCCTCTAGGTAAAATCTGCCACTTAAATCAGTGAAGGGTTGACAGGAGGAGAGGGAGATGCATTAAGGGGCAAACATTAAACGCCTAATTTTATAGTCTCTAAATATGTAGAAAGTGTATAAGCCAGAGAGAGGACTAATACCCGACGTAGTGAATTACCTGCAGCGCCTGCCGTCTCTTGGCGGTAATGAGCTTTGTGAACGTTGCAGTGATAAGGCCTCTATAATTAGGCTTAGTCATAAGCATCCCCTCTGTAATTCTGTGATAAAACCCCAGTCAAAGTCCGCTGTCGAAGGCATTCACACAAATGCATAGAGAGGGGAATCGGAGTGTGTTGGAGGCAATTGTCAACACGACTCTTTGTCTCAAGTAGTTTACCTGATGTAGCTGCGTGTGCTGGGCCGGTGTGCGGCTCTGTGGAGGTGTTGTGGACGTGTGTGTCTTTGGGAGCGCGAGGCGTTTCAGCAGAGGCTTCCTGTGAGGGAGCAGATGTCGCCGAGCTCAGGCACAGCTGCGACGGCCGATAACCGCAGTGGCAAGAATATGTCGGCACGCTGGCTCTTCTGCCTGGCTCTTATCAGCCCCACGCAGCATCCACACACACACACACACACACACACACACACACACACACACACACACACACACACACACACACACACACACACACACACACCCACCCACACCAACACACACACACACA
>OMNZ01053772.1:25762-39470 GCA_900303255.1 Lesueurigobius sanzi | reverse complement strand
GCGCGCACGCACGCACACACACACATGCACATACACACACACGCACACGCACACACACACACACACATACACACACACGCACATACACACGCACACACACGCGCACACACACACACACACACACCCACACACACGCACACACACACTATAGACACTTCACAATAAGCAACTGCCACCCAGCGCTCACACAGCCGCACACAGAGCCCAGATAGTGGCACCGAGGCAATGAGAGAGAGAGAGAGAGAGGCACGAGCAAGGACTAAATCAAGAGACTTTGAGGGAAAAGGTGCAAAGAATCCCTAACAAAGGCCTGGCTCATGTCTGCTGTATCATAGACTTCATAATTTGGACCCAATCCTAATCCCTCATTGAAAAGGCTATTCTTTACAGCTCGCTATACAAGTTATTGTAACTTGAAGCTAATGTACCAGCATTACTTCCAGGCTCCCTTTGCAGTCAGTTTACAATAAGTAAGTGAGTAACGTAAGTTTTATTTATATAGTGATCCACAAACGGCTTTACAGACACAAAATATGCACAATCAACATCAGTACCCAGTCATTTAAAGGTTTTGGGATGCTTTTTGATGAGTTCACAGAGTCCACACAGGGGTACGGGGCACAGTGTGGGGGCTGCAATCTGAAAAAAACAAGACTTCCCTGATTAAAACAAATCTTGGACCTTCAGAAGATCGAAGGGTGCGTCCATGGGGAGTTGAGGCACTATAGGAGCCTGCATCTACATAATGCCATCTAAAATCATCTACTACTTAATTTCATTGGTCAAAATGACAAATAAAGCCCTTTACCTTTACCACAAGCACTACAAACAGCAATGTAGCAAGGACTAACATTTTTAAATTGACTGGAGGCCAATGAATAGTTTATAAAAGGAGGTGACGTGGACTGTTCTGGATGTACTTGTCAAAATCTGGTGTCGGAACAGTTCCAAGCTTGCCACTAACATGCAGTCACTGACATTGGCATTCACTATGGAAGTCCCATTCGGATCACCTTGCTCGCAAAGAGAATAAAAGCCTAGGGAAGATTCTGTAACTGAGATGGAACCCACAAGCTCCTTGTCCAGTTGAAGAGGGTACACTGCAGAAAGTATAATAAGTATATTTGCCTTTGATTTGAGTAACTATTTTCAAGAAATCTGCCAATGTTTTTTTTATTTTATTTTTTTTTTTTTACACCTAAATGATATTTCAAGAAAATTTCACTTATTTCTACATGACTTTTTGCAGAGTAAAAGTGGACCACAATGTTAAAAACAGTTGTGGCCAAAAGTTTATGTAAACGTATGCATCTCATAGAACATGAATAACACAAAAACCTTTATTTCACTCATGGTAGTGGTTGCGTGAAGCCATTTATTGTTAAAAAAAAAAAAAAAAACACTGTTTATTTACGCTTTTCAACTAGAAACTAGCCAAATGTCCCTGATCAAAAGTTTACATTTTGTGCATCTTGAAACACATTTCTTCAGAGAGTCCTGTATTTCAGCTGAAGTGAGTTTTTGTAAACGTTAGCATGATCTGATATCACCAAGTAATTAACAGTCCAGGGCCAATGTCAAAGTTGTTTGCCCAGGACCAATGTTATAGCCAGCCAATCAGGGGTGAAAACTTGAGATGCCATGACAGTTTAGGAGCAGGAATTCTGCTGTAATTTTGGATAGATCTATGAGTTCTGTCTGAAAACATACCCGAACCTAACCCTAACCCTAAACCTAACTCTAACCTTAAAGATTTCCCTGTTCCTAAACTTAATTTTTGTCATGACATCTCAATTTTTCAAAGCAGACCGTCCCTCCCCTTATCTAGCACAACTGACCCCTGATTGGCTGGCTGTAACATTGGTCCTGGGCAAACAACTTTGACAATGGCCCTGGACTCTGAATTACTTGGTGATATCAGATCCTGCTAAAGGTTAGATCAGGGACATTTGAGTAGTTTCTGTTTCATTGTGATTTCAAAAGAGTAAACTCAGTTCTTTGACAGTAAATGGCCCAAAAAACTTAAATAAAAATGGTGTTATCATTCATTATTCTATGAAAAATGGCCAAAAGATTAAAAGGGTATGTACACTTTTGTCCACAACTGTACATCATTATTGTCAAATGCATCTGAATATCTTTATAAAGGCTTTAACTCACTTACTTCGATAATCAGATTGCCTTCATATGTAGCTCTAGCCTTTGAAGCATGAATGGAATAAATATGACTGATGTATTGCAGACAAGTAAAGGTGACGGAGGTCAGCAGAGCTACAGGAAACAGGAGCAACTAATGAAGCTAAAGCTAAATACGGAAAAGCAATGGCACACGTGTAGGAGGGCTGGTAATAAGGTGTGTGTTAGTCAGAGGCAGCACAGTGGGCAGAGGAGAGAGAGCTTGTCTCTGTTTCCTCAGCAGCAGCAGCAGCAGCAGCAGCAGCAGCCCTGTGGTTTCTATGAGGAACAGATGTTCACTCCTTGATACAGTGGCTCATCCCCCTGTGCGCCCTATCTCCAGCGCCAGCACACCAACTGTCTGCTCTCACACTTATTTTGTCTTTGGGGAAATGCAAGCCCTGACACGTGATGTTGGGCTGTTTTCACCTGACTTTTACTGTCTGTTTCCCCGGCCTGTATCCTGCTCTTGAGTCAACACTTGATTTAATCAGCTGCTACTTCCTCCATTGTCTGTTTGTTGGTCAGTGTTGACCCTGTGAGCCGCGTGCACCGGCGCTGGCAAAGTCTCACTCATAAAAGACTCGCTTTATGTACACCCAGGTGTGAGAATGACACGGACATGAACAGTAATGTGGACGTTTCACTGGCAGTTCTTGATGTACACAATATCAACACGGCAGAAAGTCATCTTGAAAGTACATTTGACTTTCGAGCAGGTAGTAAAATGATCTGCCAATGGAAGTCTGGGCACCTCTGCGACCCAGCTCCGGATAAAGCAGAAGAAAATGGATGGATGGATGGAATGGATGGTATTTTTGCACTTAGAATAAGAAAAAAACAACCCATTGCACACACAATTAGAAATAAATCTACATTTATACAAAAATGTTACTTATTTTATTGTTGGCAACCAGAACAAGTAAAATACATCAAACATAATAATTCTTCCTTCACTCTTCTTTAACTTTTGAGTGATCGTTTTTCCCACTGGGTTTGTTTAGTCTTTCCTTGCCGTTGAGGAGGGTCTAAGGATGAGGCTTCTTTTGGTTAGACATTACATTTGTTTGGTCATTAATGTCTGTAAAGTCCTGTGAGGCGACTCTTGTCAAAAACAATTTGATTGATTGATTTGATTGATATACTGTGTTCCAATCCACATTTGGTTGGTTTGGATTCTAAACATAAATAAGATTTGTCATTTGAATAGCTCATCTTTTGACTGCTAGTAGTTGATCCAATTGGCAATTTCTGAATTAGCTTGGTTGCCATGGTTTCCAGTTGCATTCGGCAGTTAGAACATGGACAGTGGGACAAATGCCTGTTACAGCTGCTTGGTTTTGCATTAAAGCGCTGCTAATATTGTGGACAGTAAAAGTAATATACAGCACAGCACAAAAACTGAGCTCACATTAGAGCTTTGATGGTGAGCTCAGCTTTTCTCAGGTATATTCCTTTACTTTTTCTACCGTTCATATTAGTAGCAGCGCTTTAATGCAAAACCAAGCAGCTTTAGCAGGAATTTGTCCCACCGTCCATGTTCTAACAACCAAGCTGATTCAGAAATGGAATGGTGGAACTCATGGTTACATTTTATACTTTTTTGCTCAAAGCAAACAATTTAGAACTTAAGGGGAGGCACTGCACTAAATGTTCTCAATTTTCAGATTTTGGGCCAGTGTAAACTTTCCCCTGGAAACAAATGAAGAGTTAATTTGCAAAAGTAGATATCTCTGTTTTGAACTTTTTGCAAACTTGTGCATTTTTATTCAAATTTAAGAAAGGTGACACCAGTAAAACTAAAGTTGAATCCATTTGATCAATAAAAAGTGGCTTAATATTTCTTAAGCAATATGTGTGGTTATTAAAAACACTGCTATAGAGAGTATACGTTGATTTTTGTCAATGGCACTTATAATCTGTTTTTGCAAATGAATGACCTAATCGTTACAATAAGGAGTGTAATTATTCACTGATTCAACGTTTCTCCATAGAACTATATGGGAAATTGTAACTTCAAATGACAAAATGCCTTTTTCTCACATTGTGAGAACAACATCTCCACTCTAGTAGCTCCAGGCTTTACAGTCTTGGACTAAACAATATTTTGAAGATTTGTTCAGAGGGATTTTTAAATATCTAAGTCCTAGCTTCATTTGTAACCCAATGAGAAATTTGAATTTTTATACAGATGTATTCACTAATAACTATTCAAAAACTAAACCAAATATTAAAAATCCCCTCTGAACAAATTGTTATAACCAATATATCAAGAAAATAAAGGCATCAATTTAAACCTGGCTTTATCCTTTATGTAGATTTCGTCGCTGAAAATACAGGCAATTTTGGCCATTTTTATACCTTATTTTTAGATGAAAACATAAAATGACAGAAAACTTGCACTACAGTTTTCCCTCATATGTATGTCAGTAATATACAGCAAAGGGTTAATTGTTCCCATTTTCACGAGATTAAAGGGAGAGACTAAACACATTGGCCAAGGTAACAATCCCATTGGCTTTCCTTCACACGATGAAGTGATGTCATGCCTCTGTGTAAAAGCTCTTGTAAAGTAGAATTTTACAGACTGCTTTGGCCGCAGTAAACCGTTATTATGGTGCACTTGTTGGAGTTGTCACAAAAACAGCCATGAAAGTCAAGGACATTTCTATGGCTTAAATTCAGAAATCCCATCATGTCTGAGTGACTCCAACAAGCCACACTTTGCTGCTCAATTGCAAACAAAATGTCAGGGGTCTAGGGGTGCAATTTGTAAAAGCAGCGTTGGAGAGAGCGTGCTTGAGTGGGCGGGTCAATGATCCGTCACACCGCGCCGTATTCTCTCACATTCTTTTTGTTCATAGTAATGTGGAGAGGCTTGAAGGCAAAGCATTCATAGATGTTAGCGTGCTTTAGGTAGGAAAACATCTTCTTGAGCCATGAGCTATTACTTTGGGCCAGACCTCATACATACAGAGTAAAATACAGAAATATAACAACAATGAAATAAAAAGTTAAATCTTAATTGTTTTAGGGCTGCACAGATGATTCCTACTGTATTGGAATCATTTCAATGGTTACAACCGGCCTTATTTCAAACATTTCACCTGAGACTAAATTTAGCCCCTCCATTCCATCAGATGTTAAACAGGGTCTAAAACAGCAGGGCCAGCCCAGCCCAATAAGCAGACTATGCAGCTGCTTAGTGCCCAGAGACTACCAGGGGGCCCCCAATAGTGCAAACATTTGTGACGCGCCATAGTTTCCAGTGGCACAAGTCAGTGTCTTTTTTTTTTTAAATGAGATGAAGAATAGTATTGGTATCTTTAAAAGCCGAAAATTTTGTGTTTATAAATCGGGTGTATTATCACGATATTCCAGGGGCGCGTGTGTTTACAGTTCATTTCCATACTGGCCATTCACGTGTGATCATTTCCAACAGTATTCTCCTAGTAAAAAGCTTAAAGGACCTAAATCATGCTATTTTAACACTTCTAAAGTTAACTATAGCCATGTATATGACAATATTTTTCCTTTAACACCACGCAGTACTCAGTTTTTATGAAATATAAGTATAAATGTCCAACCCGGAAGAAAAGACACTTGGATCACTGAAGCCCCGCCTCTTCCTGTGTGGATACCGCCCATTTCATGACGTAACCGTAGAACCACCGCAGTGCGGAGCTACTGTACACAAAACTTTATCAGAATATAATTCATTGTCATCGTTAGTGAAAGGTTTCACAGACTAGCAATTTTCAATCAATACTTTGAATCAATACTAGAGTAAACATAGCGAGTGTGGAGCCTTACGTTACAAGGAGGAGTTGATATAATTGTCTTTGGGGACAGAGCAGACCCAGGACAATAATAAAAACATCACTACAGCCTGATCCTTTAACAGTTTAAATGTTAATCACACATGCACAACGTAAAGTGTCACAAGAATGTTTTTCACGTTGTGTATGTGCCACGATTACAGCTATATACTGTAGCTACATGGCTAACACAGCATTGTTAGCATTTAGCTCGCGTTAGCAGCTTGGTTTTGTACTCACCGCTTTGGCCCCTCATCCGGTGGTTTCAAGAGTTATCCTCTGGGAAAATCCGCGCTGGTATTGCCAAAGGTTCAGCAGTCCTCTGTGAAGTGACGATCTCAAACAAGCTGGGGAAAGGAAGCTACCACCGATAAAATCCAAGCATTTCTGGCGATAATCCTCTTCTTTGGGAAGGCTGAACAAAGTCCTATACCCTTCACAACCAAACACGCATTTTCATCACCGAGCTAGACATTATCTTTGGTGCAGATTAGAAAGAAATCACTTCAGAACTTGTGAAAGGAGCTGTGGAGATTGCAGCAGAGAGAGTGGGCGTGTATGTTATGGTGCAGGGGCGGCCTGTCCTTACATGCTTACGTAAGCATGTTTGATCGAGTCATTTTCCAGGGCTAGGCGGAGCAGCAGCCCACAGAGCAAGATTCACCAGGATTGCTCAGACCTGCGTGTGTGAAGCCAAAAACCGTTTTGGGGGTGTTTTTAATGAGGAAATAACATTATAACATGGCTAAAAGCTCGATTTTGCATGATATAGGCCCTTTTAATTTCTTACTTTGCGTTGTCTTCATCCGAAGAATTCTCCCTTAGAAGTCCCAATATGTTTCTTTAGCAAGCTGCGGAAGTCTCAGAGTCTCTGTTTGCGATCTTGCCCAGGCAAGATGCTCCTGCTCCCGTGAACGTCTACTCCAAATCCCGGCCCATGTCTATGGAGCCTCCTGCAAT
Source organism: Lesueurigobius sanzi (assembly GCA_900303255.1). Lineage (NCBI taxonomy): Eukaryota > Metazoa > Chordata > Actinopteri > Gobiiformes > Gobiidae > Lesueurigobius > Lesueurigobius sanzi. Next base: position 32,517 of record OMNZ01053772.1, on the reverse strand, counting down.
ATTTACCCTCTTTTTCACAAACATTGTCCATATGCCATTTGAGCATAGAAAACAAACATTAAATTTTTTTGTTTAGAAAAATCACCATGTCACCGCGTCACGTCACCACCCACTGCTTGACTGGCAGTGGCTTCAGCCAATGAGAAATGAGATGCAAATGAGCACCAACCATTGTCTGAACAAGCAGACGGATATCAGGCTTTTCTCAGATTTACCTCTTGTGAAGTGCCTACCTTCAAATGGCCACAACTTTTCCAAATATTATCAGATTCAGAAGCAACATTTCTTTCAAAAATTATCTACTGAAAAGATATGAGACCTGTTCAGATGGTCATTTTAAACATCATTTAAAAGGTGATGGTGAAATAATCCTGCTTGGAGACTTATTACACTAATAACACTAATTGGTTAGACAAACACGGTAAACAAAAGCTAAAAACAGCAGTAGCATCAAAATATAAATTGCATCAACTAACAGTAGGCCCAACAAGACCAACGAGAACAAGTAAAACACAAATAGACCTTATGTTTTCAAATAAACAAAACAAAAACATATAATCTTATAACAGGATTATCTGATCATAATTTGACACTAATATTAAGAAAGTATCTTACCCAAAAATCAACAGCCAAAACAATGAAAGGAATACAAAAAAATGATGTGACTAATTTTGATATCAGCAATATTAACTGGGAACCACTTTTTCAAATGCATGATTTACACAACTGTTACCAAGAATATCATACAAGTAATGCAGAAGTACACAAAGCCCATAACACTGAGGAGTCATTACCAAGGCTCACTTTTACAATTAATGAAACAAAGAGATCTTGCTCATAAAAAGGAAATCTCAACAAAGCGATCTACAGATACTGCCATCTTTAAAAGCCTGAAACTGGATACTTTGTATGTTTGATGGAAGAAGCTGGGGGTAACAGTGCTTGTCTCTGGAAACATACATAAACAGACCAAATATGATTCCAAACAAGAAGCTAGAGTTCTAACACAACTAAATTGACAACTGATCTATTGCAAATTGCTACAGCCCTCAATACCTACAGTATTGTGTGACATCAGTGGAGCAAATAGCAGCCTCTTATAAACCAACAAATTCATCCGATAATACATTTTTTATTCTAGAGGTGAATGAGGCTAGCATTAAACAAATAATTGGAAAAATTAAACTTTCTAAAGCCAAGGACATATTTGGACTAGACTCTGATTTTGTTAGAAAACATAAAGATTCACTAACTGGCCCATTAACACATTTGATTATTTTTTCAATTACAACCGAGGAATTCCCACAAAAATTAAAGCAACGTCTAATCAGCCCAATTTTTTTTAAAGCTGGGGACCCTGATCAAGGCTGTAATTATAGGCCAATTTCAATTTTTCCAAATTTCTCCAAGGTACTAGAAAAAACTGTAGTAAACCAGCTGGTTGACTATCTTGAATTTAATAATATTTTACATCAAAACAGTTTGGCTTTAGGCCAAAATACTCAACAGAAATTGCTACTTGCTATTTAACTGACACCATAAAACAAAATCTGGACAAGGGGAATGTGGTCAGAGCAGTGGTTATAGACTTTCAAAAAGCCTTTGACACTGTCAACCATCTTGTCCTCTTGCACAAATTACAGCAGCTAAACTTTTCACAGCAAGCGCTCAGCTGGTTTACATTATATCTGGAGTCAAGGACACAGAGTGTGAAAATCAATGGCACTATATCTGCACCTCAAGAGTATAAAACAGGGATACCACAAGGTTCCATCTTAGGTCCGATTCTATTCTGTCTTTACATCAACAACCTCCCGACCATCTGCACTGAGGCTGAGTGCCAGTTGTATGCTGATGACATCTACGTCTCAGCAGAGACTCCAGAGAAGGCTGCAGAGCTGCTAAACAAGTAATTGGTCAGGGTTTCACAGTGGCTGGAGGATGGCTTGTCTTTAAATTGCTCCAAAACAGTGTCTCTGTTTTTCATTGAGGCAAGCCTGTAGATGGCTTCCAGATGCAAATAAATAAAAAAAATAATCCAAAGAGTAGATGAATTCAAATATCTAGGAGTAGTCATATAAAGAAAATAACAAAAGTGATTAGGACAAATTTGAACTGCTTCCGCCTCATAAGATCTTGCCTGTCAATCAGTGCAGCCAAATTGTTCTTTAATGCAATGATCTTGTCCCATTTTTCATACTGTATCACTGTCTGGGGCTAGACTAACCAATCGGCTATTAAAGGTGTGACCTCCCTTTACAAACAAGCTTTAAAAGTGCTCGAAAGCCCATGAGGTGGCACTATTATAAATTCAAGAAAAGCACAATTTACTAAGCTTTGAAAGTTTTCTGAAATATTCCTTTGTTAAATTTGTTTTTAAATGTGTTAATGGCCTTGTTCCAGATATTGCCAGAAGTATAATCCAAAAATGTCACACTGGCAGTATCACCACTAGGGGCGCTGCAAGTGGTGACTGCAGACCAGCCCGGTGCAAAACGTTGTTTGGGCAGAGTGCATTCGCAGATCTGGAACACCATTAAATCTCTGACAGATCTTAACATGTTTCAGTGTAAAAGCAAACAATGGCTCAAATCAAACCAAACCTGTGAACACTAACTGCTATTTTATTTGTTGCATTTTATTGTAAATACTTTGTATCGTATGTATACTATGTAGTTTGTCCAATGTATTTTTTGTGTCTTGGTGACCAGGTCTGCGAATTAGCTGTTAGCTAATGGCCTATGGACATGGCATCGGTTTTTGTAACAATGCTTTTTGTTCTGATGTTCTGTTCTCAAATAAACCTATAAATTTGAGCTTTCCTCCATTCCAGCAACTCCATCGCGCTGCAAGCCACATGTTTAAATCAAAGCTAATTGTTTATTTTTACCATGTGATTCCCACTCTTGGCTGTAGGGGGCGAGCCAGGCCAAATCCTCATCAGCCCTGACGCTACACTACTATTTTTTACAGTAACCCATACATGTCAAGTGTCCCGTTTTGGCCGGGAAACTACCATATTTTACCCCAAAGGGAAAATGTCCCTCAGTTTCAGATCCAAAACTTGACAGGTATGCAGTAACCAGTGGTGGAAAGTGAAAAGTACAAATTATAGGTACTTTTTACTTCTCTACATTTTACAACATTTTAAAGCCTGTATCTGTATTTTCTACTTCACTGCATTTTTAAAAATTGGGTTAAAAGTGAAAGTATTTCATTTTCAAAGTGGCCTGAGGAACTGGTTTAGTCCCAGTTTAGACCTGGTTTCTTCCTGATTTAGACCTGGTTAGTGGTTTACTTGTTTAGACCTGATTTAGATCAGGTTTAGACCTTGGTTTAGTCCTGGTTTAGTCCTGGTTTTGTTAGTTAGTGGTTTACTCGTTTTGACCTGGTTTGATTCAAAGGATGAAAAATCCTGCAAATTAAACTCTTACTAAATACTTTTACTTTTTACCTGTAAAGTACATTTTACAGTGGATACTTTAACGCTTTTAGCCGACTTGAATTTAATCTGATACTTTCACTTTTATTAAGTAAATCCTGGGTCCTGTATCTTCATTTCTACTTAAGTAAGAATATCGGAATCTTCCATCACTGACAGTAACATTGTGCAATCCTCACAGAATATATCAAATATTTTACAGTATCAATGCACATACTTTACATCCTAATGACAGATTTTAAGTCTGTTTTTAGATTTACTGTATATATATGATACATCCACTTTAAGATGAATGAATAACATAATTTCCTACGATCAGACCTGCACAGTTCTCTGTCCTGGCTGGCTCTCCAAAACGAACCGCTTCTCAACATTTCGCCTTGTGTCTTCCTCAATCACGCCTGTTTCCTTCTTCACAGAGCTGTGGCCAACATCAATGTCTTTAATGGCAGCCCATACAAGCCTGGGCCGTTGTATAAGACAGCAGAGGATAGCGGTGCAGAGAGGAGCTTGGTAATACAATGGTTTTCTTTTCAGTCAGCTCAGGGCCTTATCTCCTCCCAACACACCAGCCTGTGACTACCACTATAGGAAAGGATTTACAATGTGTGTGGAAATGCTGCAAAGTTCTCGTTTTTTCTCCCCCCCCCCCTCTACCTCTTTAACCCTACTGACACACAGAGAAATTTCCATACAGACACAATGGCCAGACCTGGGCCTTGTAACTTGCACGCGCATTGGGGAGATAGCGGCGACATAATGGGGCCCAGAATCAGGCGAGTGAGTGCGTGTGGGCTGACAACATTAGGGACAAAGCTGTTTTCGTCATTAATGGCATCAAAAGGGCTTCAAATTGGCGTATTATGGTGCGGAGAGTTCATCCCACCTCGCGCCTTTCATTGTGAAGTTTATCAAACCGGCCACATGGAGTGTTGCCGCTAACCCGGTGACCGCTCAACAAAAGGCCAAATTAAGAGGAGCGAGGCGGGGGACGTGCGGAGGGGGCTGACAGGTTGACTGGCGCTGTTCCTGAGGAGAATAGCATCCTGTCAATCTCCGAGCTGTCACCTTGACGCGCATCCTTTTCTCCGCATGCAACCCCCATCACCAACCTCTGTCACTCAAGGCCACACAAACACACACCTTATTTTTCTTTTCAATATTTTTGCATTGTGCGGCAGGAAAAAGAGAGTAATCAACAAGCAGAGAAAGTATTGTGGGGAAATGCACTCTAGAACGTGGTGGTAAACAACAAGCTGGGCTGGATCTTCAGGAAGCTACGTGGCTAAAGTGGCTTTACTTTAAGTTCAGGAAAAGTGCTTTTGAGATTTTCAGTCAAACTTATTTTACTGTTGTTGGCGAGCTGTTTCTAGTATAAAGCAGAGGAGCCCGGCCTGTCCACTTCTCAAACACAGATCAAGTCTCCAGATCAAACACAAAAGCACAACCTTTAATGAAAAGATCCAGACGCTCTATGGCAAATTGATGGACTGGACTTAAGCTGGACTTGATCTTGATTTGGGGCTGGAGAGAGAGAGAGAGAGAGAGAGAGAGAGAGAGAGAGAGAGAGAGAGAGAGAGAGAGGTGCATTGAGGGCGGATGAGAAGATTGCTCTGTGAACCGGTGGACCATTTTCACCTGGCCACAGTAAGCTACTTCAATCTCTATCTGTAACAAACTGTGGAAGGAAATTCCTAGTCTGCGAACCCTTCATTGACAATGGAAATAAATTAAATTCTGATTCTGATAACAGATTGCTCAAAATACTAAACCTTGGTTTAAACTTGGTTTGACTATTGCATTCTTTACAGAGAAAGTCCACCTGAATAGTTCTGTAGCAAAAACAGATATGTGCCATTGTCTAAAATCAACATACTGTAATTTTCTCTTTGTGTTTTAGCACATCACAAATATGAAGTCACTCATTAGTGTGACTTATTGGTCAAATTGACTCAACTTTGGGTTTACTGGTGTCTGCTGTAAAGAACAGCGAGAAAAAGTCTCCAACAATTTTGAAAGAAACTCAACACATCTGCCAGACACAGTGTGAACCAATACAGTCTATTTTTTTAACTTCATGAATGTCAACGCACATCTCTCCTTTTTAAAATAAAAAGACTGGATGCACCTCAGAGCTGTCGACACAGCGGCTCATGTGAGCGATGAAAAGAAAGTATGTAAAAGATCTGTGGTTGAGCCTGAGAAAGAAGCCACTGACATGAATCATCAATGCAAAAATCAATGCTTTGCTCCTCCATATTTGTGCATGTATAGCAGGTTTCCATTAAAAATAAGACATTAAGCACACAAATAGCCAAAACTGCCTATATTTTGACAACAAAATCTAAGCAATGGATAGAGTTCGGAGGGGATTTTGGATATCTCATTTAGTTTTTTGATATTACAGTTATTATTAGTGAATAGATCAACAAAAAATATCAAATTTCTCCTTCTTTTTTGAAGTTCAACTCAATAAATCACGTTAGGAATTAAATATCGAAAAATCCCTTTGAACGAACCTTGAAAATATTGTTCATTCCAAGACTGGAAAGTTTGGAGAATGTAGGAGCTGTACTAAAGTGAAGATATTGAAGTTACAATTTCCCATGTGGAGAAATTTCACCCCTTAATGTAAAGATTATGCAATTTAGTCTCTTCCAGGTGAAAGTTTATATGCGAAGAGAGTAAAATGGCTCAAAACCTGAAAAATAATAATAAATAACAAATGCCAAAAATTTAAAATTCCAGGTAACAAAAAAACAAAAAAAAAAACAAACATTCACATTAATCATCTTTTTAAATATATTTAGTACATCGTGAAAAACCTTTCTGCTATACTTCCCTTGTCTGAAACGGGCTTCTGCTCATTGCCCTAATGATGTTGGTATAGGAAACAGCGCCGCTCACTGGTACTAACTGATATCGTCGTATAAAGCACTCACCTATTGCCCTACAGACCTCATAAAATATGTGCTCATGTTCTGATCAAATGCAAACATGCTTTTAGTTTAGTATTTTCAGGTTCAACCCATGAAAGCTGAAGTTCTGCTCAAGATATAGTTTATATACAAACCTGGTTAGCCCTTGCCTGGTTACATGAAGCATTTTTTGTGTTTGCAATAAAGGCACGTCGATATGAAAATAGGCATACTGTTGTTTTAAAACATTACTGCTTTAGCGTCTGCAGCTGGTATTCTGGTAGTGGTACCTAAAGAGAGAGAGAGAGAGAGAGAGAGAGAGGGGGGGGGGGGGGGGGGGGGGGGGGTGGGGGGGGGGGGGGGGGGGGGGGGGGGGGGGCCCGGGGGGGGGTTTA
>OMNZ01053772.1:13613-25742 GCA_900303255.1 Lesueurigobius sanzi | reverse complement strand
GGGGGGGGAGAGAGTCTCCAGATGGTGTTTAAACGTAGACAGAAGGCTACAGCGAGGACAGAGAGCGAGGAGGAGGAGGAGAGAGCTGCGGTTAGTGCGCGCAATGGGCCCGCCAGCTCCGCTCATCACTCAAGACTAAACAACTGCGCCGAAAAACTCAAAATACATCAGCTGATCGGACGTTTCGACTTGTTTGCGCGCGCCCGGTTTTGCCCCGGAGAAGTGAACTTATCTGTGGCGGTGTGCTGCGGAGGGTCGCGCGTCCGCTGATCTGGAAGACGCAAAACAACAGTGGAAGAACCTACGCTCTGGATGTTAAGCTGGAGACCACTTTCTGGCACGTGGGACTCTGTCAAGACTGTGAAAAAGCTTCTCGCGGTTTGTAAAGTTGCGGGAGGATTAACGCACCCTTCGTCCAGGTGGAGCCACTTCGTTGTCGTAAGGCTCGGACACGCGGATTTGTTGATTTATTTTTGCAAAGACAAAAAGACATTTGAGTAAAGAGACAGTGATATTTCTTTCGTGTATCGTTAAAAAAGACAGAGGATTTAAATTTTTGGAGCAAGTTGTGACTTTTAGCAGCAGCAACAAAAGAAGAAGACACAGACTGCAAAACCAAAGACACCAGTGAAGGATGCAGGAGCCGTGGCTTTAAATTTAGCCTAGTCTTCCTTCCTTTTTTGTCAAAACAAGAAGAGAAATACCTCATAATTTATTAAACCTGGAAACACATTTGAAACTCCCAAAGGAACATTTTCAGACTGTGGCTTCAACCTCTGTCTTCTTTCAAAATAAGTAGATCTGTAATCTATGAGCACTATATAAAAGGCTTTATCTTTCCAAAAATGCGCTTCGCGACGGTTTGAGAATCCGTTTTACAAACTCTCCGGTGTGGATTATCACCGCTACTATTACCTCAGCCTGACCTCGACCTTCACCAAGTGAGTATACAAGTCTGCTTGTGAAATAGCTCTTAAATTAATTGAATGACGAAACGCACTTAGGAGCCATTCACATTCAGTTCACTAAAGCAGTATTATTTTACGCATGGAAAAGTGCCCTGAAATGACCAAGCAACACAATTTGTCGATATTTTTTTGTCTTGTGCAAGCCTTAAACTGAACAAACTTTTACTTAAAAATAGGCTCTGCATGAAAAGACTTTACACAAACGAACTATAGGCAATCCTAAACTGGCAAATCACTGGATATTGTTTTGCCACAAGAGAAATGCATAAGTTTGGATAAGTTGCAAACACTTTTATTGGCATTGCTTATCAGAAGAGCTTAAATATGTGTGCGCCATTCGTTCTGAAATAGGCTATAACCAACATTCAAACCCATGTGTGGCAGTGACAGCGACCTGCACCACACTCCATATATCAACAATGCCCCTCAACCAATAACAATATGCCACACGAGTTGATAATATTTACACAGTGCGTGCTCTGTTCTGTTCGACGTGGGTGAATAAGTGGGGAATGGTGTCTGTATTGTGTTCTTCCCTTTTGTTGACATTGTGTGAACGTGTGAGCGAGTGGCCCCTGTGGTGGCGATCAAAGTGGTGTTTAGACAAAGCGATGACACTAAATCTTGGCTAAGTGTGGACTGCAGTTCCACCTGGGCTGAGCAGAGGGGCTGGACGCGTGCGGGCCCATACAGACACACCGCAGAAACACGTCTTTATGGGTGAAAGTGACGAGAATGAAGTGTATTTGACCCATATCTTAGTGATTCTTTCTTGCCATGCAAAGAAATCTTCCAGTGAAGCAAGATTTTTCCCTGTAGTTCCAAGTAAAATGAGATTTATTATCCAATTCTGATGCGCAATAAGATATTTAAACTTATTTTAGTGCAAACATACTCAAAATGAAGGCAATGTATTGTTTTTTAGACTAGTTTTTCCAGGGTAGCGTTCATCAGTGGGTAAACAGAATCCCATGCAGGACAATCAGGCTGCACATCCTGGATATTGTAATAACAGTCTTAGTGCAAACTTCTTCAACGCATCCAATTCAAAGGAGATTGTTAGACTGTTTGGGTTTCATTCTCTCTTCCAATTATGTCAAAACAAGAATGAAATTGGACTAAATTTGTAAAACCATGACTAAAACCTTTGAAAATGTTTGATCCCTGATGTGTTTTTGGCTGTTGTAGTAGAAGGAAACACCTCAATCAATCATTTATCGTTTTGCGATAAATTGTGGCTTCTTGAGATATTGCGTCACCTGCTAATCCGGTAATGATGTTTTGGGGATATATTGTGCAGCCTTTGTGTTTGAGAAATCCTTGTATCGCACACAATCTGAAATAAACCACGCAACACACATTAAAAACACATTATTATTAGTACACTGCAAATCTTTTTGCATCTTTTAAGAACATTTTAGTAATTCTGACATGTTAAGTAAAGAGTCTTCCAATGGAGTATGATTCTTTTGCTTTCAAAATAAGAAAACAAGACTTATTATCTAATTTTAAGCACAATGTATATAGTATGTTCTTGTTTTAAGCACAAAATACTTGTACTTTGTTACTCAAAAAGGGCAAAATGCAAATTTGACCTATAGACTACACTTTTTGCAGTGTATGACATCATTTTGTGCCCGGCCTCTGACGTGGGGACACTCCCTTGGTAGGAACAAGCCAAAAAGGTCCCGATCAGAGCACTCCGGTGAAACACTCAGGCCATTTTCTCTACAGGACGTGGTCGAGTATAATTGGCCCTGGTAAATATCATCTGAATAATTGAACAGAGCATAATAGTCTCCAACAATGGATAAGAGGTTGCAGGGGTGAGACCGCAGTGCAGACACCCCACCGCACATTATACCCACCTCCATCAGCCCCTCTCCGCCGGTGTGTATGTGTGCACGCGCCTCCCCAACGCCGGGGACGGTGGCTGGCGGCTCAGATGCGGGGCCCGCGCACAGGCAGATGTCCCCACTTCATCATTAAGTAGCTATCTTAAAAGGCAGCCCCATTCATTATGACTCCAGCAAGCGGAGAGTGTTTATTCAATCCGCATCCAGCACAGGTGCACGCATTCTACATACAATATGCACAAACATGTATTTTGACTTCAAATATTTGCAGTCTGAACCAGCAATAGGTATATGTAAACACCATTCCCCGCGCTACATTGGCTGACTGCACTTTATGAACGCCCTATTCAAAGAATATTGGTATTTTCTTGCTAGAAGTTGTGTTTTTCTTTCAGTTAATGTGAAACCGAACATGACTTACTTCAGAAAGAGACATCTATTCTATTTCTATATTCAATGGGGCTGGAAAAGGTAAGATCATAGATACAAATGAAAAAGAGGCAGGCGCGCACATCCAAAGTCTTAAGGCCAGCGTGCTAGATCCAAAAGAGACAGACTAAGAAAAAACAAAAGATCTGCACAACTAGAGTTTGCTCCCAAGCCTCTTATTACTTGGTGCACCAATTACTTCCACCAAGTCAAGGACTTGCACCAAGTCAAGGACTTGGTGCAAGTAATAAAAGCTTGGGAGCAAACTCTAGTTGTGAAGATCATAGATACAGCCACAAAAAGGTGATGTAGTTTGACAAAAACATGGAATATCCATATCGCCAGAAGCCACAATACAGCACTGAGGTCTCATCTGACTAAGCCTGACATACTATATACAGCCTTTGCCTTAAAAATGTGCAAAAGTTCAGTTTTAGTCTCCGTTTTCCTAATTTAGATTCATTTTTACCTAGTTTTGGTCTTGTTTTAGTCTTACTTAGACACAATTTGCTGGTAAAAAAGTGTCTTCATTTTTGTTCAGATCTCATGGAAACGAATCGCGGTATCGTTTCCATCGCAATATTCAAGACAGTTACCGCGCGCCGTGCCCCGTCCGACGCCGAGATTCGACCTTCACCTGTGAAAAACACCAGACCCCGTTGAACTCCATAGACGGTGGCATATTCCTATAGGTTTCTAGGCAGGAGCGGCTACGTGAGCCGCTTGCATAAGTGTGTGGGCCTGTTGAGAGCGCCCGGTGTGTCTGTGTGGTAATTATTGTGATCTAAATGCGGGCCGTGCAGGTGAAAGCGGCTGTCTCCTAATTAATGAGGGAAGCAGATGGCCTTGTGGTGGGCGGGAGCTGCAGCGGCACAGCGAGCGCGGTCAGGTGGTCAGCCCGAGACGCACACACACACACATACACACAGAAAAAACACCTGGGCGGTCAGCAACACAGGCGTTTGTCCAGAGAGCTGTTTGCGTATGGTTGTGTCTTCGCTGTGCAGGTCTGTTGTCTTGTGTGAGAGGCTTTTCTATGATTACATGTTGTCGATATGGGTTGCCTTCATGACCAGAGGTTGTCCAGAATGTAGCAGGACTCCCTTGAAAAAGAGGTTCTTAATCTCAATGGGACTTGGTTAAATAAAGGTTAAATTAAACAAAAAATGAGGGAGGTTGGGAATGGCTCCGATTCAACTTTTTGGTACATTTGGGTGGATGCAGTCAGTGTGTGAGTGAGTCCCTGGTGGTGGTCGGATGATGGTGGTGGTCCCTGGTGGTGGTCAGATGGTGTGATTTGGCAGCCTCGCTTCTGGCAGAAAAGTCTACGATCTATAGTGGTTCCCAACCTTTATTGTCTTGTGTTCTCTTTGGGCCTTTCATTTATATTCCAAGTACCCCCTGCTTCAATGGTTTTACTGAATAGCGAGAAAGTGAATGACTAAAACTCAAATTTATCAGTTAAAAGACACTACACAATAATCAAAAATACTATTTATTTTTTATCTGAAATGATTCCAAGTACCCCCTGATTATGTCTTATTAAGTTAGGCTTACTGGATTTCAGAATATTTGACCTTAATTTGTGCAATTGTGACTTGCCAAGGAAAGAAAATATGCCAATAAAAAAAGATTTTTATTCTTTTTTTGAAATGTATTTCCTAATTTCTACACAGAACATCTTATTTTCGGAGCAAGGAGATATCCTAAGTGCAAAAAGACTTATTTCATTGGCAGATACATTTGCGTATCTCCTCAAATCCAGGTCAAAGAAGCTTAAACCAATTCTTAGACTGTTTTTTGCAGTGTAGAGATATGGGCTACTCTCATTCGATCAGTGCAAACAACAATAGCTTAAACGTATATAGAGGGAAATATCTAAAAATGCAATGGGAAGGGCTGGGTTTAGTGTCAGTGAGGAGGCAGGACAAGAATTGCCATGAGGGAGAGAGACAAAGGCTGAGCTGGGTGAGACGGACATAATGTGGGTTGTGGTGCACAGTGACTGACAGGATGATAGAGATGAGAGAGAGTGAATTTGTTTGGATGGTTAGACAGGTGATTGGTAAGGACGCAAAGGGAAGCAGAGACTGGCTGACAAGAGGTAGGAGCAGGCTAGGAAAGATTGAAAGAATTTAGGCTGAGAAAAAAAGAAGTCAGATCTCACTATTACTCTTTGTACATCTAATGTTTGTAAGATCATTTTTGTTGTTCTCCAGCGCCCCTAAAGTATTGACAGTCATTTGCGATAGAGCTAATAGTAAAAGTAAAGTATTGCATGTGATAGAATCATTAGAAAACCTCAAACCTTTGAAAACCGTAAGGATAGACTCCTGTATTCGGTGTAGCCCTGATGCAGATCCAGTTGCCTCCTTATCCGTGGCTCTGGTCCACTCTGTCCTGGAGCCTGTTCCACATGTGTTTGACATTAGTGTGACAAGGCTGGTCGGCCTCTCTGGGGAGATGGAGAATGTCAGAGAGAACAGCTTCCCAACATCTGATGGAATGAGGAACAGGCGCTGAGTTTTGGACTGGCTCGCTGACGCCACTGTGTGGGAGCCGAGCACTGGGCGGAGGTACAGCCCAAACCTCAGAAGTGTCTGAGAAATCAAACTCTTACTCTCTTTAATCACAGCAGCATGCTCCAAAGGATTCTTAAGTCATGGAGTAACGTTTGAGTGGCCTGTTTGTTCAACGCAGCACGGGGACAATAGACAAGAAGCACAATGCAATTAAGCATTATCAAAGCAGTTTATGTAGGAGACATGCTATAACATCGCTTACTGCTCGTCCCACATTGTCTGTGCTGCTTTGACTTGTATGTAGCATGCCACCAATATGCTAATCGTCAGTGTAGTTCAGATGGAAAATGTGCTGACACTGCAAACGCACCTGAATACAGTGAAGTCTAAACTCAAAACATGAAAGCAATACTGCCACATTCAAGCTAAACATAAAACATCCTTTTCTCCTTGCTCAGGCATCTGCAACTTATGGTTTTAGAGCCAAATGTGGATCCTTATCCTTGTTCTTAGCTTTGGGGCTATTATAGTGATAAGTGAACAAGCTAAATCCTGTTTTTTATTAGTGATTGCTCCTTGTTACGTACAACGTCCAACATAAAGTGATCTGATCATTAATGTACTTCAAACATGTTTTATCAATAATTCGGTAACAGCATTTCACAAACTAAAATACAAGCACAGACCTTCAGTGGCCAATGTGATCTCACTACTTTAGGTGTGGTGTGCTTATAGGCTTTTGAAGAGTGTAAAACTAATTCAATTCAAGAGTATAATTCTACAGGTTAAGAGCTTTCAAATGACATAATGCATGTCCATATTCACTTAGTTTAGGTTGGTGAAAGTATCGGTTTGTTTGTTTGGTTTATTTGGTTGGGACAGTGCATGACATCATCCATCCTGACCTATTGTCGGATCAGTATTGAATATTTGGAATCAATACCCAATATTGTATTTTTTTCCAGGCTCCAATGTGCAATATGGCGCATCCATAGTTTATATTAGCCCTGGTCTCGTCTGCAGTCTGTCCTTTCTTCTTGTTTTAGTACCGTTTTCAATTAAGAATTTGTTTGTCCTAAGGTCATATACACACTTAGAAACATCAAAACCACAACACGCATATTTTTTACACTCACAGTCCGTATTATTGACAGTTTCAGCCCAACACAAGAAAACACTTCCTCCTCCTCCCTTCCTCGTCTTGTGCCAATGTCACCTCCTGTTCTGCTTCCTACTTTTCACTTCCTCACCCATTCACTGACCTTTGCCCCTCCTCTGACCCGTCTTCGCCCCATTGTCCCGTCGCTCTCTCTCTCTCCCCCGCACCTAGTGGCCCGCGCTTCATGTGAAACATCCCAGTAGGAAGCGTTTCCAGATCAGAGACAGACACAGGATACAGCTGGGCTAATCTACAGTAGCACCGAGCCCTGTTTTAATCAAACCGCCGCGCAGACACAGTACAAATGGGAAGTTCATATCGCAACTGCTACCTGATATAATGAATCCCTCCCTTTCCTCCAGCCCGGTGCCTTTATCACAGGCGGCGAGTAAACAAGCACAAAGGAGAGCGCACACTGGAGTTATTAAGGCACTGTCTCCAAAGTCTCTGGACGCCTGTGTGAGGGGAAAAAAAAGGCAAGGCAAGATCTCTCGCTCCCCTCTCTCAGCCTCTCCCTCTCTTTACAGTAGGCAAAGACTTGGGAAAGAAGGCATATCTCTCTCTCTCTCTCTGGCTTTCTCTCTCTCTTTCTTTCCCCGTCTCTGTACAGTATTTGTGAAATTAAAAAGCTGTTATCTCCTGGAAACAGATCCCGTGCCACACAGATGGTTCCGTCTCTTCAAATGGGAAGCTGCTGTTGTGTTACCAGTTAGTCGTACAGACCTTAATCTCGGCACCAGCCTTCCTTCCTCTTTGCGCGCACACACACACACACACACACACACACAAAAACCACACATGCATACAGTACTAAGACCGGCGCAGAGAGATGTCCCACCCGCCTGTCTAAAGTGTTCTTTTGGAGCAGCGAAAAGCCCGTGTTATCGTCCCGGGCTGAGATTTCCCGACACGTCCGGAGACTCAGGGAGCAGTGGTCACTTTGAGGTGCGGGTTATTACACTGAAAAGCGTTGAGGGCTTTGGGAAGGTGGGGATTATGCACACTCAGGCTTTAATGCACACTTCAGAGAGACCTCTTTAAGTAATAAGCCCTGACATTTGCGGTTATCACAGAGGAAGATGGCTCCGCGGGTTTCCGAGTGCTGCACAGTCACTGGTAACGGATACACGCAGGGCCGAAGACTTCTTTAGTTTGGCAAAGATTTGGAAGGATTTTGACATTTTAAAACTTCATGATTTGTTGTACACTGGGGAATGGAAGTAAAATCCTATTGAAATATTTGTTTTTTTTACAATTAAATTAAGAAAAAATAACAGATCACACTCAAAATTTGGAATGATCTCGAAATAGATTGTTGTTGATGTATTTTTCTGGTAGCACTTTCACTGTTATTACGTACAGTATTACTATAATTACTAGTAATTACCACTGCAAGTACTAGAGACTTGCAGGCTGTTATTATCTATCTCACTGTATGTACCACTGTAATTACTCAAGATGTACCACAATAATAACTAGTAATTACCTCTTAAGTACTACGGACTTACCAAGTGCTACCCATTTCTTAAGATTACTTTTTGCAGTGAACTTGTACTTCAATCTCGATTTATTAACAGTGCCAAAAGAGGGGAAGTGTCTTCTTTGAAATAGTGGTGGGAAAATACTTTCCAAATTGAATAATAGTCCAAGCAGAAAGTTTATTATGTGTAACTTTCATTTGACTTAGTTATTCCCTGGCAGTCAGTAGGTCATGTTAATTTGCCACCAGCTCACGCGGTTATTGGCACTGTTGTCACTCCTCTGAGTTGACTGGCTGCTCTGTTTTTGTGGCGGCGTCCCGTAGTCGGCTCGTATCCCAGAGGAGTAAGTGGTATTTATTTCGGCAGCCTCCAGCATGAGCGGGCTGTAGGCTAAATGCAGAGACTGTCAGAGCTTCTCTTGAACCTGTCACATGAATGTTCCCCCTCCTCCTCGTGCGTTCCCACTGGCCCACTGTGTGTGCGAGAGTCCTGCAGGATAACACACAACACCCTGCCCATGCCTGGCTAATGTCAGGAGCTATTGTTGCCGTGCCTGCAGGCCAAATGAAGAGCTATGAGAAGACTGGCAGACTGGGAGCAGTTTAGGCTACGGGCCCTTGTGTCGGTGCTGACAGCTCATAGTGACAGAAGAGACGTTTAACCGTGAATCAAATGAAATACATGACATGGAGTGACTAATCTGCTGTTTGTTTTCCCATCTTACTGACAGCTCCATGTTCGCTTTTTACAGTCCGCACAGCAGCAGAGGGAGGCTCATTCAGACACTTTTACATGTGCTTTGAATTGGGGTTTATGCAGAGAAAGTGTTGTGATGCCTCAGTTGGTGTTGTGTGGTCACATATGTCTCCATGTGTGTTGCCAGGGTCAAATCTAAGTCTTTTGTCCTCCATAAATCAGTAGGCAGAGCGGTGACGTCAGGGCAAACAGAACTGTGCTGCAGCTGGCTGCAGAGGAGACGCAAGAGAGAAGAATACAGCGGGGAGTGAGAGCAGGACAGCAGCTGTCAGGCCTCCATCGTGCACCTGTCGCACAGGAAGTGAGCCTGGACACTGTTTCCTGGATACACCTCCTCCTCACACAGTGTCCTGATGAGACTGAGCAGCAGGACATCTGCTCCATGTGAGGGTGGGACCGGCACTCATCTTATACTGTACATCTGCAGGGGAGAGAAGGGATTTACAGTACATCGGCTGTGAGTTCCCACATCTCTGGGCTTTCTTTGTGTGTGTGTCCAGTTTAAGGATGTTTGTGTTATGGCAAACTCTGGCAGACAGGTCACATTGTGGAGACATACTCTCCCACAAATACAATTCATGGCCCAAACTTACAGTGGGACATTCCCACGCTTGTTCCCCTCTCCCCTCATGGTCTTGAAGCGATACCCCAGCCCCCGTCTGTGACCAATATGAACTAATCCAGATGTAGCACAGCTGTGTGGATAGCTCTCTTCATGTTATTTTAATATTGTTGCCTTTTTAAACCATCCCCAATGTCTCTCATCACCACAGTTTTTGGATGATGTACATTGCTGAAAAGTAGACAGGAGATGTATTACTATTGTTCATAAAGATTTCACCACAGTTCTTCCTCTCACAGCCTCTGGAGTGTTCATGTTGTGCCTGCTCCTCTCTGTTTGACAGGCTTGTCAGGCTGGGTCCTCAGGAGGCTCCCTTTGCCCTATTCCCAGGCTGCCCTTCATGCCGCCTGTATGCAATTAACAGGGTAATTAAAAGCCTGATGAGCTAATTGGTACTGGGTGAGGCTGCAGGTGTTCACATCAGCAGATTCATGCCAGCGAGTGCACATAAATATGATATCTGAGGATGATGAGCTTTCAAAGCATTTATTCAAAGTGTTTTGTTATTGTGAGTGAATCAGCTAAATACGCCTCAGATTAGGTTTACGTTACACATTTTGCGGATTGCTGTGGTAAATACCAAGACACAGAATGATGCACTGCCTTATTTATAGCTCATTTATCAATGTGATTTCTATTTCATGTTACTAACTTGAAATAATATGGTGACCAAATTCAGAAAGGATGATTTTGACAAGTGGGAATTATCGTATCATCAGAGAGAAGTAGACATCATAATAGATAACAGGAAACAAAGTGAGAGGTAGCACAGTGTTTCTTTGTGTCTCGCTGTTCCCAGATGTACAAGTCACTTCCTTCTGTAGCTGCCTCGCTCGTCTCCTTCTCGTCTCCTCCTCCCTCCCCCGTACCTCTCTCTCTCAGTGGCAGCTGTGCTGGTGATGGCTGTGTGCCCATGGAGCAGGCTGGCTGTGGGGTCCCAGGTGGCCCGCATGACAGTTATTGATGTTCAGGTGTTCAACTCCTCTCACACAGAGACCCCAGAGCCACACACACAGGCCCATACCCATGCACTGTAATGCACTTCACATTAGACATGCAGCTAAACAGCATTTGTAACACGAGCGGCTGCAGACAAAAAAGTGTCACCCAGACCTGAGGATGTTGTTTATTAATGATAAGATAATGGTGTGGTTGTTGTGTAGGGCTGGGTTTGGTTAAAAATAATGGGTACTACCAGTATCGAAAAATAAACAGGTATCAAAAAAATATTTTTCTTTAGAAGGCAAACTTGTCTGCCTGGTGGGTCTGAGACGGCACTAAAGAAAGTGACTTAGGTGTTACAGCTCAAATGATAAAAACACTATTGAATGAATGACCATTATTGTTCTGTTTATGGTTCTACAACAAAACAAAAAAGTAAAAGTAAACTAGTAAAAATTACCTGATTTGAGGATATTAGTCTTGTTTTGAGCAGTTTTGACTACATTAGACATATTTACTAGTGTTGTTCCGATACCATTTTTTCTCATCCGATTCGATATTTAGACTCAGAGCAGTCGCTGATACCGAGTACAACTCTGATACCACGCTGTAAATGAAAACACTAGCAAAAGTTTGTAAAAAGACACCAAAGCCCACAGCACATGGCTCACACTTCACATGTTACTGTGCATCATTCATGTAACCAGGGACTGCAGATGGAAACTAGCTGTTTAGCTATCATCTGGTGCAGAACATATCTGTATTGCTAATCATTTATTTTCATAGCCTGAAAATAAATGATTAGCAATGTGTGAGAATGTGGAGCAGGAGAGCTTACTGTCCCTTCAATAGAGACTAAACTAAACTAAACTATTCTGCATACAAAATGTTTTCTGTCAATGTTCTGTGTCCACTCTAAAGATTAAATGAAAGCAAAAAAGGAAACACAAATGAGTGTCTGCAGAGGCCAGAAAAACACATTGTGGTATCGGATAGGTTTTGATTCAGGTGCTCGCCGGTTCCGATACCTGACAAATCTGTATCGGTATTATTTGGCTTATTTCGTGACGATTTTGACTGATTTTAAGGCAATCTCGCCTGAATAGGAAAATAAAACTCCCATAAGGACAAGACCAATTTTCTAACTAAAACTTTACTCATCAAAACAGCTCAAATGTAGATGAATAGGATGAATTTGGGTCATTTAAACTTATCTATTTACTTTTTTTTGTTGATGACAAATAATTTAGCACAGGTACCGAAAAAAGTATCGTTTAGGTATCGGCATCGTAAACCAAGTATCGTTAAAGTACTGTAATATCCCGGTACCCCTGCAGCCCTGTTGTTGTGTGAAACATATAAAGCCTTTGCCTGGGTAATGTATTCACATGTTT
>OMNZ01053772.1:1689-13593 GCA_900303255.1 Lesueurigobius sanzi | reverse complement strand
TGTGAGAATGTGGAGCAGGAGAGCTTACTGTCCCTTCAATAGAGACTAAACTAAACTAAACTATTCTGCATACAAAATGTATTCTGTCAATGTTCTGTGTCCACTCTAAAGATTAATTGAAAGCAAAAAAGGAAACACAAATGTATCTGCTGTGATCATTAGAGGTTTGAGTGTCTGCAGAGCCCAGAAAAACACATTGTGGTATCGGATAGGTTTTGATTCAGGTGCTCGCCGGTTCCGATACCTGACAAATCTGTATCGGTATTATTTGGCTTATTTCGTGACGATTTTGACTGATTTTAAGGCAATCTCGCCTGAATAGGAAAATAAAACTCCCATAAGGACAAGACCAATTTTCTAACTAAAACTTTACTCATCAAAACAGCTCAAATTTAGATGAATAGGATGAATTTGGGTCATTTAAACTTATCTATTTACTTTTTTTTGCATAGGTAACATAGGCATCGTAAACCAAGTATCGTTAAAGTACTGTAATATCCCGGTACCCCTGCAGCCCTGTTGTTGTGTGAAACATATAAAGCCTTTGCCTGGGTAATGTATTCACATGTTTATAGCCATGTAGTGCTGATAGAATGGCCAGCGCTGGTCCCATACCCACTGCAGGTCTAACACAGTCCAGATGTGTGCACAGTCCCGGGAGTTGTTCTTGGCACCGCCTGCCTCAGCTGAATGTCACAAATACTTTCCTTTATTTAGGAATGGTTCTGGGTTAGTGGCTAGAACGAAAGGCCCAGACGAGGATGGATGGGCTGCGAAGGGGAGGGAAGGAGAGGTAGATGAAAGCCCGAAAATAAATGATTAGCAATGTACGAGAATCTGGAGCAGGGGGTGGACAGGACAGGGAGCCGGAGAGACAGAGCGAGGGAGGGAGGGGTAGAAAAGAGGAAGAGGCAGAAAACAGCTCCAGTCTAGCATCTGGATTTTATTAGCAGCCGTTGGGAAAATCTGAAAAGGAAGTTTTTTCTATGCGAGCACATCGGCAGCAGTGATACGCCACACATAGCCACTTCACTGCCGACGAGAGGAGCCAGGCCCTCCCAACGGAGAACAGATGGTCGCGAGAACTTCAATACAATTACATCAATAACAGCTTTCACAGATATAAGCGCGCTATGACAGGATCCCTGCCGCTCGGAGGAAGAGAAACACAGCTCTTCTACCCTTAGCACCTCTAGCCCCGGATAAACTCTCTTTAATCTGACTGTCCTCAACTACACGTCCTCCAGTTCAATTGGCTCGTTTCGCCAAGTCGTGTCATTTTCTTTAAAGCCTCTCAACGTCCAAGTCTGTCAACCATCATAATGCAGTCAAAGGGTGACTTTGGTGTTCGTCTTTTGCCCTCTTCTTTGTCAACCACTCTTGTCAGATTTGCACTGAACAGTAAACAACCCTACATAGCCTGGGAAAAGTTATCTTCAGACTGCGTACATGCATTCTTTAATACTCATATACAGTATATACATAGCTGTCTTTTTCTCAAGCTTGTCTACGATGGTCTGCACATGGCTGTCTCCCACTCTGTCATTAGTGTGAGCTGTAAGCCTCTGAACTCCAAATCAGCTCAAGATGAAGCGAGTCTGGGACGTGTCTGCTGAGACGTCCTGCGTGCTAACACTCAGCCTTACATCTGATGTGCGATGTAGCCCCCGAGTCCCACCGATAACAAGAGTATAAAAATATACTGAAAGAGGAGCGCTCACTGCGGATTGCCCTAGGTGTTCACAAGGCATGTTATTGGTCCGGTGCTGCTAACTGTCAGCAGATTGGGAGTTTTAATGGGATTTGGTCGGCTGGTGTGAAAGAGCAGAGGGGGCTGTATAGGTCGCTGTAGCTCTGTGTTTTAGGTCCGCTGCACATGGGCTACAATTCCCATGTTTTGATATGAAGTCCTGGTGGGGGGGCTGGGGGCCAGAGGCTGCGGCGCTGTTTGTGTGGACTCCTCAGCGGCCTGATAGGGAACAGATGTGGGAAGGCAGGCGGCCGGGCAGCCAGCCAGAGCAGCTGGGAGAAATTAAAAACAACAGCATTCCTGGAGACTGGGGGAATTACAGTGAGAGAGAGGGAGGACGTGAGAGAGGGAGACAGAGGAGCGCTCTGTGGTCACTGTGGAGGCTCTCTGCGGACTACTGGCGGGGAATAGGCAGCAGGGATTTGAGGGACTATCCTGCAGCGGTTAGGTGAAGCTAATAGGCTGCAGCTGTATTTTAGTGCCTGCAACACAGCGAGATACATCAGTGCAACCTGAAACTTAAATGATTATCAGCCTATCCATTGAAACATGTTGGATTAGACTAGTTGGTGGCTCTAATCGATGTGCATTTTTTCAATTATCATTAAGACGGAGCCAGATGTTATATGTTTAAAAGACAAAACATGTTACCCATATGGTTCATGAACATAGATCCTTTAGCTCCTCCAAACCCCAAAAGAGGTGCTACACTGCCACAGGAAGTTGCAGATGATAATTGAGCCTGAGATTACGATTTTGACTACATGTTGATGAATTGCACAGCTATATACTGTACATTAAGGCTAACGATTAAATAAGTCATTCAGAGCCCACTTTGTTGTATGGGCGCAGTTGTACAGTCTGTGATCTATGGTCTGGCTCGTCTCACAGTGAATTGTTTTTCATCTCATTTCATCATGGCACAAAGGGAGTGCAGGAGAAAAACATTTTTTACAGCTCAGACTGCAGACAGTTTCTTTGGTGAGCAATCTTTTAGTCCTGATTACGTCAAATGTGCAGACGTACAGCTGTTCGGAGAGCCAGGCAGATTGTAGCGGAGATGACGGATACTGTTGTGCGGCTTCGTGATTTGATCTTGCATCAATATCTCAAATGATTATGCCATTTCAGACAATGTTTGACTCCCATGAAACCATGCACGCTTTTTAACTTGTGCTTAAGGTATATTCATGTTTGTAATTCATTTCAATCGGCGGATTTGGTCTCCACTCCATTTCCAAAGCTGGATTTCATGAGGGGGTTCTTGCCGAAGTAAAGAAGTTGCCGTGTAAAGCTGATTCCTTTAAGACAGATAATGCTATTGGCAAACCCAGACATTTTTACCAACTATCACTGCTGCACAAAAGCGACACAGCGAATATGGATCCTCCCTCTTTCTATACCGCTTCTGTCAAGTTTTTTCGTAATAAAATCACATCTCAGTTGCACTTTCATGTTGGTACAGTCTTACGTCTCTAACACCCCGGCAATCAACGCAGTTCCAGCTGATAGGTTGTGATCACAACTTTTTAAAAAGCTTAAAATTTAAAAATTGAGGTGGAGGCAGCTGAAATTTCCAAGGCTGCAACTGTGGTAGCTGTCAAAATGCAGATTTCTAGTCTTAGTTTATCGCTACTGAAACAAAAACGGTCACAGAGTTCAATGTCTTCTCTGTTGGCACATGTGAACTAAGGTCTGATTAATTTCCAAAAGGTGTCCAAAAGTGGTGACAATATTCAAAAACATGTGTGTGATGTTGGTCTAGAAAGACATGAAATGACAACAAAAGATCAAGTACAACATTTGCCAATTTTTTGGTGGGAAATTTCTGTCAAAAGCGGTTTCTCTTCTATAGAGTTTGTGAAGATTCTTCAGTCTTCATCTGTACTCAGTGGTTGAAGTGTCTGATGTTTCGCTCCTTATCCCGAGAGCTTCGTCAGCGGTACTGAATGACCTGGACGTCCATGGGCTTTAAATACAGACCAATAGGAGGGGTTTATATGTAAGTCCCACCTCTCTTTGTTCTGAAGGCTACTCTGAACCTAGGGATAAATACTTAAGGTGGCCACACACTACAGGATTTTTGAGATTAAAAATCTGTGCACAGACCACACACACTTAAGGACAAACATGAGGACACACACACACACACATGAGGAGTCCCACCACAGATCATGCCATGAAAGAAAGTTTTTATTGAGCCACGCCTCCTCAGACTAAAAATCTGGCTAAAAATCCTGTAATGTGTGGCCACCTTTAGTTGTCAGTTTCGGTCTCAATGACCCTCCTCATACTTGATCACTGCCCATTACCTTTTTATTCCCACCTAGAGAAAAGGACAGCCTTTTGAAGTCTGTCTCAATGACCCCACTCACCTAGATCACTGCCCATTACCTTACCGTCTATAGAGTTGTATTGGCACCTGCCCTTCAACTGAAGTATAATTCTATAACATGAATACAGCCTATTTGAGGAATGCGTCCTCCAGGGTCTTGCTTTATAGGCATTAACTTCACATCTTACCTCCCTCTTTTTCTTTTGACATGAGTGTTTCGTCCTTCAGCGCAGCCCGTGATGGCACAGATGGCCACAGATGGGATTGCAGACCTTGCAGACTTCCTAATGTATTAAAAGTGAAATCACCATGGCTCGTATGTGGTGCCCTGTCCCTGTAGCTGGTCAGATTAAACAGCTGTCCATAATCCCACGATGGGAGCAGACAGACTGGGAGGGCCTCTCTCTCCTATGTCTATAGCATCACTTACAGCCACACTGCGGAGCATTCCAATACGCTGCAAAAGCTACGAAACTCTCCTAAAACTCAAAACATAGACAGGGCTATTTTTGCAGTGGATTGTCAACATTAAGAATTTGGTAGAGGGCCTAATGCTAATTGAAATGTTGACTGTATTGTGGTCAAGCAAAGTCTCCATGAGGATGAACTGGTGATGTCTCACATCCAGAAAGTAATGAGTCAGGCCTATAGGGCTGGGTACCATTAAACAACACCAGTATGGCTTCATGTTTAAGGCGCCAATGGTACAAAAAAGGTACTGAAACCTGGTACCAAAAAAATGTTTTGATACATGAGACAACTCTAAAGAAAGTTACTGCATTGTTCAGCTCATATAAATGATAACAAAAAAAAAAGAAAGTATTTTAAGGAATAAACATGTATTTTTACCAATATAAATACCTGTTAATTAAATAAATTATTGTATAGGAGCGATCGCTGTTGTTTTGGTGAATTGTTGGCAACAGCTGATGCATTCAGACATGTAGCAGAATATAAACAGATATGTTACAGCACCAGGGAAGCAATGCTCTTTTGTTTTTGCCTGTCATAGAACTAGTATTATTTATTTACAACATCCATGATGCCTACCAAAGCCCGGACGTAACCAAACATGATTGCTCGTATTCTATCCTATTTCTGGAGTGAAATGTGGCGTAGTAGCTTTAACCATAGACCGTCTACACCGTGGCTCCAGTGCATGCAGCCAATAGCAGACACGCCGGAGCAGTCGCCAATGGACATAGTATTATCTGGTGCGTTTAAAGGCCTATATTACGCGCTGTGCGAAAGAGAGACTTCCTGGTGTTTACGGCCACCCCTGCCTGCACCGATTCTGCCGTGCACTCAGCTTGCGTTCTGTGTTTAGGGTTCTTCAGTTCTATTTATACCAAACCGAGCGTCTGCCTTTATCTACAACCCGGTGTTTATGCTCCGAGTTCGTCGTGGCATGAGGAAAAACGGAGGCATGCCCGTCATCTTCTTCAGGATCACCGTGTCATTGGCCCTCAGTGGGCTCTGTGCGGAGTGCCACTCTTTAAATACAGACCGCAAGTAACAGCTGTTAAACTCTTCTGTATGAGCTTAGGACAACAAATGCTGCTGGTTATAAAGATATGGAAGTCTGTATCAAACAACAGGGCTGCTCAATGTACCGCTGGTCGTAATATCATGTGCAAAGTTTAAGTTCCATTTTAGCCTTGTTTGGTCATGCTTTAGTATTTTTACTGTTTTGACACAATTTGATGAGAAAAACAAATAACTTATGATTTTTTTTCATTTGAATGGAGTAAGATGTTGCAATAATATAATAATAATACAATATTCAAAGCAGTTTTTGCGAAACAGTTTTTGTTTGACAGAATGCTTTGCTTTCTAGTAACTTTAAAGGCTGCCATTGCAAATACAGTTGTGCTCATAAGTTTACATACCCTGGTAGAATTTTGGATTTTTTTTTGGGCCATTTTTCATAGAAAATGAATGATAACACAACAATCTTTCTTCCACTCCTGGTTAGTGGTTGTGCAAAGCCATTTATTGTCAAAGAACTGAGTTTGCTCTTTTGAAATCATAATGAAACAGGAACTACTCAAATGTCCCTGATCTAACGTTTACATAACCTTCGACAACTGCCAGGAAAATTGTTCAGGAGCAAAGAGAAACTCACTCCAGCTGAAATACAGGACTCTCTGACAAGATTTGACTCTCTGAAAAAATGTGTTCGCAATATGTAAACGTTTGATCAGGGACATTTGGCTTTTTCGAGTTGAAAAGCGTAAACAAACAGGTTTTTTGGCAATAAATGGCTTCACACAAACCACTAACCATGAGTGAAATAAAGATGTTTGTGTTATCATTCATATTTTATGAAAAATTGCCACAAAAAAGAATCAAACATTCTGTCAGGGTATGTAAACTTATGAGCACAACAGTAATATCCATATGAAGTGATAATTTGGCATTGTTTTTGCGCCTTTCTGGCCGTTTACGTGATGCCAACAATATCAGTGATAAAAGTTGTGGCGTATTTATTTGCTAAACAACTGACAGTAGACACCGCAAATGATGGCTTATGTTTTTCTAGTGATAGCCCCTTTTGTCTCCCCTTTGAATCAACCTAATTTCTTTGCGTCGCTATTCGACATATGCACATACTCTAAAGCGATCTTCGCACAAGCTGCAGAAGCCATCACACCTCAGATCTCAGGTTTACATTACAGACAGATCTGGTTCCAGCAGCTGCACGGACACACACTACATACACAGTGCGGGACGCAGAGAGAGACAGTAAACATGCAGACACTCACCTCTCACACACTCCCCTGAATAATAACACAGCTGTTTATGTACTGTCAATATACGGGACGTGCACCTGAGGCGGGCCCAGCTACTCCAGGCACTATTGTGTCACTTCCAAAAGGGGTTTAGTTTGAAGGCAAAATGCATGATTCAAGTAGCTTTTGTGGAAATATGGGTGACTTTATGGGCATTATGTTATGCTTATGATGTATGTTTTAGTGTGGTTGCAATATGACACATCAGTGGTTCTCAAACGACCACTTATTATGTAGGCCTTATATCTAAAAGGATGATAGATAGAATGATAGAACACATTTTTAGTGTAAGTATCTTATCTCTGTATTTTATACTGTTAAGCTGGACACACACTAGAGGATTTTTAGCCAGATTTTTAGTCTGAGGAGGCGTGGCTCAATAAAAACTTTCTCTCATGGCGTGATCTGTGGTGGGACTCCTCATGTGTGTGTGTATGTGTGTCCTCATGTCTGTCCTTAAGTGTGTGTGGTCTGTGCACAGATCTAGTCTCAAAAGATTTAAAATCCTGTCGTGTGTGGCCACCTTAAATGTCTGCATATTCTCAGATATGTACAGTATATTCCAGGGTACCTATATCCATATTTCTTTCTTTCTTTATTCTATTGTCACATTTATTATTTTGATGTTGTTATTTTTCTGTGTTATTTTTAGGTTGCTATTTGAGCTACTGTGTCCCTTGTGGATCAATAAAGTCTGTCAAAGTCTAAGTGTAAGGTCCAAACTTGGGCTGAATCAGGTCTGAACTGGGGAAACCTGGTCTGAACAAGGAATAAACCAATGTATATATCTTAATTGCCAATTTCTGAATTAGCTTGGTTACCATGGATTCCAATAGTTTCCAACTGCATTTTTGAGTTAAGGTGCCCACACACTAGAGGATTTTAATCTTTTGAGATCTGTGCACAGACCACACACACTTAAGGACAGACATGAGGACACACATACACACACATGAGGAGTCCCACCACAGATCACGCCATGAGAGAAAGTTTTTATTGAGCCACGCCTCCTCAGACTAAAAATCTGGCTAAAAATCCTCTAGTGTGGGTCCAGCTTAAAAACATGGAGGGTGGGACAAATTCCTGCTAAAGTTGCTTGGTTTTTTTGCATTAAAGCGCCGCTAATAATGTGAACGGCGGACAAAGGGAAGGAATGTACCTCACAAAAACTTACCTCACCATCAAAGCTCTAATGTGAGGTCAGTTGTAACAGGCATTTGTCCCACCGTCCATGTTCTAACTGCCGAATGCAACTGGAAACCATGGCGACCAAGCTTATTCAGAAATGTTACTTTGAGTGAAAGTAGATTTTACCCAGATATTTCGAGTAATTCAAACTTGCCAAATAAACAAATCTGCAAGACTTTTCCCCGTATTGCACGTCAAATGTGATCGATTATACGGTTTTTATGTGCCATAAGAAATGTAACCCTATAAACTCAGGACTAAACCAAGTCTAAACTATACATAATCATCCTGATTTAGACCTGGTTTAGTTCTGGATTTATATTAGTCATGGTTTACATCTGAATTTAAACAGCTTAGTCCTAGTTTAGACCTGGTTTAGTCCTGGGTTTATAGGGTTAAAAAATACTTATTCCATTGGCTGACCACTGTTCTTACTCGCTCAAATCAAGATCATATATTATTTTTTAGATTAGTTTGTCCGGTGTACTGAAGTAGTTCTTGAAAAGGACTTGACAGAACATATTCTTAATACAGAGTACTCCTGCAGACAAACAATATAACAATATACCTTTTCATTGCATCAGTAGTTTGTTGTAATAAATACATACATAAAATAAATGAATAAAAAATGATATGAGTGAGCAGTACAAATGGCAGTTTTTCTTACTCCAGTGTGAATGAAGTAAAGTTAAAGGTGTGCATGGAGCTTGTTACTACATTTGCGTCATCATCTGTACTTGCCCCGTCTCCTGTGGCGCTTTCTTGCCTTAACATTGAGCGCCTTTGCACTTCATGTGTGGGTCTTGCCTTGTTTGGTGCTGGGGCGTCTGGCAGGGCGCAGACACTGGGCCTATGGTAACGGGACAGGGCTCTGGTCCGCCGTGACGGACAGCAGCAGATCCAGCTGCACTTGTCACTGGCTGTCAAACTGCCTGTCTGACCTGAGGACAAGAGGGGACAGGCGGAGGTGCAGCGTGCACAGGGCCGGGGCGGCTTCAGAGGCTGGTGGAGGTTACTGCGGAGGGGCACTGATTGGGATGTCAGAGCTGCATGGAGTTCAGTGTTGTGTGTGTGTGTGTGTGTGTGAAGGAGAGGGAGAGGGTGATAAGGAGGGGGGCAGGCAGCAGCTGAGCGGGTGAGCAGGTGTTACTGTATCTCTCCCAGGCCATGAATCTCCCAACAAGACACAATACAAGTTTGGGCCCATGTCCACGGCCTGTAACCATTTGTTTTGCTTCTTGTATGAAGTCTTATGGACAGGATCGGTGTCTGCCAGGTTTTAAATGTGCTTTCACTGTAACTCGCTGTGTCTGCTCAGAAGGCATGTCCTGACCTTTGTTTCTTTTTTTCATTTTGCAGGTAGCAGAGTGCAGAAGGCTGGAACAATGCCCGATTCACCTGCAGATGTGAAAACCCAACCCAGGTCCACCCCGCCCACGATGCCTCCTCCACCTCCGGCTGTCAGCCAAGCAACCAACCGCAACGCTTCGTTCACCCCCACCACCAGTAAATCAAGTAAGGGCAACCTGCAATTTACACCTATACTTAGTACCAGCGATTATCAATAATATGAATTATTTCTAATTACACGGTCCGTCTCCATGCACACATTAACATTAAACATCCACAGTAAATGGCAGGATGGATTGTCTTTGACCCCATGCAGGTGTGAGGAAATACTATTTATTGCTATGACAAACCACCAACTGTAAGAACTAACTTGATTTTATCATCTGCTGTTCAATGGTGGAAAGTAACAAAGTAAAAAGTCCTGCAAGTAAAAAGTACAAATTATAGGTACTTTTACTTTACTCAAGTCAATTTTACGATGAATACCTTTTAACTTTGACTACATTTCAGAGCCTGTATCTGTACTTTCTACTAAAAGAAAGTATTTTGTTTGCAAAGGGACCTCTCTAACTGGTTTAGTCCCAATTTAGACCTGGTTTAGTACCAGTTTAGACTTGGTTTGGTGGTTTACTGATTTAGACCTGGTTTAGTCCCGATTTTGACCTGGTTTAGTCCTGATTTAGACCTAGTTTAGACCTGGTTTTAGTCCTGGTTTAGTCCTGGTTTGATTCAAAGGATAAAAAAAAATCCTGCACCTTAATCTCTTAAGAAATACTTTTATTTTTTACTAACAAAGTACATTTTACATTGTATACTTTGATACTTCTACTTAAGAAGAAATTTTATCTGATACTTTTACTTTTAAGTAAATTCTTGGTCCTGTATCTGCACGTTTACTTCAGTAAGAATATTGAGTACTTCTTCCACCACTGCTGCAGCTACACACCACATACTTGTCACTCTGGTATGAAAGAAAATCTGAACAATTGACGGCTGGAGCTCATTTTTCTACATGGAGTCCCAGTGTGTACCCAGTGTATGTATGTGCATAGCAAACATATCAGCGCTGCATGTGTTCGCAGAGGGCCTCTTCCTCTTAGATCAACCGTCACCTCGGAGCCTGAATTAAAGGAGGGACATTCCAAATACTCCTCCCTGTTGTCGTGAGCAAATGTCCATGCGTCAGGTGCGTTCCTCCGCCATCTCCTCCGAGCGTCTCTGGCTGCTCTTGAGTGTCTCTCCCCATCGGACAAGTGGACCCTGCGGCTGTGCCATTGTGTACGCCCCGGTGCCTGCGTGTTGTTTACCAGCTGGTCGTGCGTATAGCGTGGACGGACTGGAGTTGTTGTGTGTGCGTGAGGCTACTTTCTTCCCTATATAGCAATGACAGGCCGTGTTGTTTCACCTGTTGTGGCGGGCGGTCAGCAGCCCAAGCTCTCTCCTTGCACCTCCATATCTAAAACCAGAGCACAAGTGCGGCCTGCCGGGATCACATGGGTTAGTCCATATGTGTGCAGGCGCTGCGGCCTCAGATTAGACTATGACAGAGAGCGACCGCGAGAGCACCGGAGCAGACTCGAACGGCAAAGCTATAGTCCTCTTTTCAATGACAAAGTATAGTGTTACGCTCCACAGTGGCGCATTGTGGTTGACTGGAGCTGGAGTGGTAACGCAATTATAGTCTGGATGCCATGCTCTGTGTAAGTGCTTGCATATGCCGCTGTAATGAAATCATGTCATTTCATTACAGGCACCAGCTTCTCTTACAAAGGCCACTCTATCCATTTCATTACAAAGAATACATTTTTTTTTAGGATTATAGCTGCTCAAATTTGAAACCAACCCAAAATGCCAGTATGATAGAAGACGTCTTTGGCAGGCTATACTTTAAGCAATTATAACCTGAGCAAACACTACACTGCAAAAAGTCATCGAGAAGTAAGAAAAACTTTCCCGTTTCCCATCGAGTTATCTGCCAGAGGAACACGCAGGAGAAAAAGTGTCTGATTTCCAGTAAATTGAGATTTATTTTCAAATTTTAATGCAATGAGAAAGTTTTTTTTTTTCTCATTTTAAGCCTAAAATACTTCAAATCATTTTACTTACCCACTCAAATCAAGCCGACTTGTATAGCCGCGTAGCACAAAGGTTGAAAACGGGCCCAGGCTTAATTATTTGTTTACGCCCGCATTAAAAGTAATATGCCAGTGATTATAAATGTGTAAGAAAGCTCGGACTATTCTGAACCTCAAAGCTGCAGATCTACGTTCAGCTGGTGGACATGTGCGGAGCCAGATTTAGCCGCACACCTGCCATTGGAATAAAAGTAACACAGGCCAAAGGGCTATTTTTGGCACCTCTTTAACAAGTTCCTCTTATAGTTGTGTCCTAGTAGTGAGTGACGGAGCAAGGGTGAGCAGCAGCATGAAATAAAGTGATACAGGGGAGATACCGGGTTCCTGGGGGGGGGGGGGGGGCAGAGAGGGCAC
>OMNZ01053769.1:0-13842 GCA_900303255.1 Lesueurigobius sanzi | reverse complement strand
AGGTGACCAAATACTTATTTTCCACCATAATTTGCAAATAAATTCTTTAAAAATCAGACAATGTGATTTTCTGGATTTATTTTTCTCATTTTGTCTCTCATAGTTGACATGAACCTATAATGAAAATTACAGGCCTCTCATCTTTTTAAATGGAAGAACTTGTACAATTGGTGGCTGAATAAATACTTTTTTCCCACTGTATGAATGTCTCATATGAATGATAACACAAAACCTTTAAACCTATATCAAACTCATGGTTAGTGGTTGTATGAAGCCATTTATTGTCAAAACACCTGTTTGTTTACACTTTTCAACTAGAAACTAGCCAAATGTCCCTGATCAAAAGTTTACATATTGTGCATCTTGAAACAAACATTTTTTTCAGAGAGTCCAATTATGTCAGAGAGTCCTGTGTTTCAGCTGAAGTGAGTTTTTCTTTGCTCATGAACAATTTTCCTGGCAGTGGGTGAAGGTCATGTAAACGTTAGATCAGGGACATTTGAGTAGTTTCTGTTTCATTATGATTTCAAAAGAGTAAACTCAGTTCATTGACAATAAAAAATGACTTCACACAACCACTAACCCTGAGTGGAAAAAATATGTTTGTGTTATCATTCATATTCTATGCAATTGGCCAAAAGATTAAAAGGGTATATAAACTTAAAAGGGTAAGTAAACTTATAAGCACAACTGTATATTAACAAATCAAATGCAAAAACAAACAAACACAGGACAAATGGCCAAGGTGGCAAACACAGTAAATACATAAATAATAATAAAATATATCATGCCACAATAATTGTTCACCACAGCCTTTATGATATCCATTAGATTAAATACTGATTTATATTTGGTCAAAAATATATTTTGTGTCCCAATACAGAAGTCCCAGGCCTCTGCTTAGTTCTCGAATACTAATCATGCCACTTTTTAATTAGACACTCATGTGTCCAGGCCGTTGTTAAGGACAGGGGTTATGACCCTAGTCTCAAAGATATATCCCCTTCACATAGTAAATCTGCTGAGCTTTATGGACTTCACTTTTAGTCCAGCACACAATCAGACTGTTGACAGACAGGTGCAGTTACTTAAGTTCTCCGGTTACAGTGTGGGCAGTGTGACGGTGCAGGCGCTCAGGGCTTACCCGACTTTGGCTAATACTTTCCTAAGAAAACACAGGCAGATCACAATGAATTATCTCTTCACATTCTGTATCACATGTTGCATATAAGTTGCAAAAAGTATTACAGCAGCTGTTGCTACACACACACGTATTTCCCACATGTTTGAGGTATAAAAAAACAATCTGAAGATGAATTATTATTATCATAACAAAATAATATTAATAACATTCATCAATAAGAGCGACACAATAGAGATTTGTATTTAGTTGTGTCATGTTTTAGTGTTTACAAGATTTTTCAGATAAGCATCAACTACAGGACAAGGGACTTTAAACGAGGCATCTTTATCCTCAGGGCTCTGACTGATCCTATAGCCCAGGGGTAGGCAAGTTGTCCTGGTGAGGGGCAGATTTTCTTCCTCGTCAAAGGACCAGGGGCCAAACCTTCCAATTCTTCTAATCCTCCAGCACTACATTCTACAAATGTAAGTGTTGTGCATCATATATGATCTAGTAGGGGTTTTGAGGGAACATTTTTACAAGAACTGAGGGATTTTCAGCATTTTCCATGTGTAAAGATGTTAATAGAAGAAGTTACATGATAAACGGCTTGAAAATTCTTGAATTTTGAGAATTTGTGTTGATTTTGAGTGGGTTTGGACTGTCTTGCATCAATATAACTAAATAAACAAAAGCTTGAAGACAAAAATGTCCATGGAAAGCAAAAAAATACTTGGTCCATTGGCAATCTTAATTTAAAATAGTCTAAATCCCCAAATCCTTTCAATTCAACACTTTTTTCAAATGAGACAATTATGTTTTCCAGTTTATGTGTAAGAAGGTTTCTCAACATTATCTTGGAGGGCCAAAGGTTCCATGATAGAGGGCCGGATTTTGCCCCCGGGCCTGACGTTGCCTATCACTGCTATAGCCTGTTGTTTAAATGATTAGTGATACAACTCTACAGTAGAGGAAGCTCAAATAATTACTAACATAACATACAACTTATTATATAAATTTAAAAATAAATACATAAATAATAATAAATATGGAAACGAATAGCCCTAGCGTACTGAATAAGAAAACATCAGTGAGTTGCAATATATCGCTCATACACAAGATGGCGGTGTTGTTTGCAAGCAAAAGAACTGACCTGGTCCTAATGCAATAAGACCCATTGAAAATATTTTTTTTTTCTTGTGTAAAACAGCCTATGCTTTCATTGTCAGAAAAATAAACAGATTTTCTAAAATCTAAGAAGTCATTATTACGATCTGGGCTTTTTGAGTGGACGATTGTAGTAGACCTATAGGCTAATAAAAGTATTCGAAACAAAGATGTGTAACCAAAGCCCTTCATCAGGCTGCCTAGGACCGCAGACATCTTGAACGTGTGCCAGTAACTACACGACAGTAAATCTGCTGGGGCCAATAGTGACAGAATAAATGAGAGGCGCATATCATCAATAGGACGTGGCGGCAGCAGATGGGAATAGCATCATACGACAGTGTAATTTAGAAGCACTCTCTGAACACAAGTCATCAACCTGTTAAACAACTATTCACATTAGGCTCATAAATTTTCCGCAGCGAGAACCTGTGGATGGAATGGAAAAGTGATCTTTGGTTTAACTGCGGAGTCATGTAAGGTTACCAGGAGGAAAAGGTGAGGAAAAGGTGAGGAAAAGGTGATTTTGTTTCCAACTCGCTTCATGAAGCTGCCCACTCTTCCCAAGAAAATAAAATATAAACCTCCGTCCGTCCGCCGCTTTTCTTCTCGCAGCCCGTTTGTCATAAGTGTCCCTTATAGCGCATATCGCCATGGCCCAGGCGCGCGACTAGGGTTACCACTCATCCACATGCCTGGCATAAAGTCACACATGTCCACACAAACATGTGGGCCACGGTGGAGATTATTCTAGGATCACAGCTTCCGTTCGTGTTTTCTTTGCTCGCCATTAGATCATGATATGCCATAGAAGCTTAAGGGAGCAGCTAAAGTGAGAAATACTTACCTACACACGAGAAGAAAACATTAGGCCTGCACGAATCACAGTTTGTCACTAATAATGTGTCCTTCATTTCACCTGATCAACACACATTTATAGGCTTTTAAATTAACTTGAACTCCAGGTTTGCAGAATTCCTACCTTATTGTATAGTGCTCCAGCCCAGGGGTAGGCAACGTCAGGCCCTGGGGCAAAATCCGGCCCTCTGTGATGGATCTTTTGGCCCTCCAAGATAATTTTGAGAAACATACACTAGAAAAAAATATTGTTTCAGATGAGAAAATGGCTCTAAAGTGTTTTGAATTGAAACAATTTGTGGATTTATACGATTTTAAATTAAGATTGCCAATGGAACCATTTGTCTCAATGTTTTTGTTCATTCAGTTAAATTGATGCAAGACAGTCCATACCCACTCAAAATCAACACAAATTCTCTAAATTCAAGCATTTTCAAGCCATTTATTGGTAATTTAATTTATTGTACAACATTTACACATGCAAAATACTGAAAATGCTTCAGTTCTTGTAAAAGAAAATCCTCTCAAATTCACCATTAGGTCATATATAATG
Organism: Lesueurigobius sanzi; assembly: GCA_900303255.1. Classification (NCBI taxonomy): domain Eukaryota; kingdom Metazoa; phylum Chordata; class Actinopteri; order Gobiiformes; family Gobiidae; genus Lesueurigobius; species Lesueurigobius sanzi. The sequence goes on along the minus strand of OMNZ01053769.1, from coordinate 10,141 downwards.
CAGAACACATTTGTAGAAAGTAGTGCTTTACCTTGGGCCAGGATTGAGAGGTTTGGCCCCTTGTCGTTGCCTACCCCTGCTCTAGCCTATAGGCAGAACTAATTGTAGCCTCTACTATATAAACAACTTGGCCTTTTCTTTAGTTCTTTATGGCTCAGTCCTGACCTTCAGTATAGTGTGGACAGAAGAGTCATACTATATAGTTATTGTGAATAAACAGTCATGAATCATCATGTGTGTTGTTTATCACTGCAGCTCCTGCCACTTGTTAAATGAGTCTTCGTGCTACATTGGGCCTCTAGCGGGATGGCTGGTATGTATACGTCTGCATGCCCCTCTTTTAGGTCTTGTAAAGCTCCAGCTATAGGTGTGAAGAAGCTGAGGCCCACCTGTCAAAGAAGGAAAGTGATCCTCAGCCTATTTGCCTCTCACATATCAAAGTTGGCCCCTAAACCACAAGGGAGTGATTCCCACTCAAGCAAATCCAAGTGGGATTGATGCTCAGAGCACTTGACACTGGAATCTGTGCTGTAGTCTGTCACTGAGAGGGTAATTAGGTCTAATAATACAAGAGATTGTATAAACACACAAAACAATGGGCAATTACAGGCCTATTACACTTTAAGGCGCATAAATGATAATGGGAAGACATATATTTTTATTAAAGATTGAAAGATAGAAATAACAGCCTATAGAAAAAACAGAGGATTACACAATTAAACATATAGATATAAACAATATATTATATTTTCCTGGAAGGGGAAAATAATTTTAAATTCAAATAATAGTGAATAGGGTAAATATTGATTATGATTAAACAAATACACAAAAAATACATTTCAAACCACATTTTTTGTAAGTGATGTATGGACAACCTTTTGGAGGCCCTCCATGGGTCCCCGGTCTCCACTTTGATAACCACTGGATAAATCAACACGTGCCTGGTGTGCTTGATAAAGGCCTATGATTTCTTGAGGAGAGTACATGCTGACTCAATCCCCATCCAGCAACCTGGGAGGATCTTCTTCTCGATTGTTGTCTGAAATCTGTACAGAAGTGTGGCCTCCTTTTCCACCCCTTCTCCACTCACTGTATAAAAGCATATAATACCTGCAGGCTGGTCAATGTAGACCCCAATAATAGGACAAAGGGGGACATTTTTAATTTCTTTGCTTATGCTGTTAAACCAGACCTCGTAGCATGAGCCTGTCCAACACAGACCCCACGATTCTTCGTTTTCTCCAATTCCACTAGGCCCAGATTTCGCTTTCCGCGCTGCTCCTTCATACGTGGCTCCGATGACAACCCAGCCAGAGATCTCCACTTCCCAGTATGCCCTCATATTCCAAATCCCCTCTTTGCACAGCACCTTTAAAGAATACATTTGGAAAAGTAAATCCTCTGATGCTCTGACAACCTGTAGCATTCTTCAATGCTTGTATTGTAACCTGTGGGGATGAGTCATATCTCTCAGGTCTATCCAGGACCGGACACATCTCTTTTGTGCGTCTGCAAACTTTAGAGCCGCCGTCTGAAATCCACAGCATTCTGTTGGCTGTCTTGTCGTCCAGCGTTAGAGACATCCAATCTGGATGAAGGAAATGGTGTTTTTTTGGAACATCAAAACAAAAATAGAATCGACAGTGTCCATGAAAGGATCTACGTACACTTTGTGAGTTCAGCTCTGCAGGTTGGTTCGGGGACATTTGGGACATAAACAGGGACATTTTCTAAAACATCGAAAACGGAAGCTTGAACAATGAACAAACAGAAAAGGTACAAGCACAAAAATGACAAGAAATTACCTGTTACGGTGCTTGACTTGGATTTTTTACCTACAGAAATACACAACTCATAAATAATTGCTCAATCAAAGACTAAAAATCTGTAACACAATTCTTTCCCTGTGTTTTTTGGGAGGAATAAAAATAACAGAGAATTGCATTTCTATGTATTACACACAGACCCAGAGCTGTTTCAAGTGGCTTACCTGGCTTGCCGCTTTCTGAGCGTGCTTCAGTGGATGTAGGCATCTTGAGGCTTCGCGGACTTACTAAGGCTTCCTAAACATCTCAGAATGCAAACTAGGGACCGTTCTTGTTCACCGTGACTTTTATACCCTTGGCAAAAATGGGACGTGCTGCTTCAAGCGGGGTTGAGGTCATATGAATTGGGTGATCAGCAGGTCAAGGAGTGTAGGAATGCACTTGACTTTGACATATGGATATACTGGGGAGGAGAGGCAAGGACCGACACCTGACACGGGGGAAACTCAAGGAGTCTGTTCAAAAAAGTAAAAGGGTGGAAGAAAACAGTGCTGAAAGTAATGTCACTGTTGTCAACGCTGGACCAAGCGGAAGCAGGGGCACATCAGATGTTTCATCATGCGGCTAAATGTGATCTACAACCCGCTAGATGTCTCTCAATGTTAATTAGCAAGGCAGCTAACTTGGGCTCCACATGACGGACGGACTATTAGAAAGACAAGGACAGTGGTATTTCTATAAGAAGCAGTAGTGTTGATCCTTTGTTTACTAAGCTCGGGAAGATTCATCAATGACGGGCTGCAGCTGTGGTTCCACCTCCAAACCTATAGCCTACAGACTGTGTTCCTGACAACTTACGCAACAGAATAAAAAAAACTCACTGGCGTCATGACTGTAGAATGAACGGAGCTTGTTTTGCTCACTTTATTAGGCATTATAATACAGTATACATTAAAATCAAACTCATCATTTCATACATATTAGCAAACAAAAGAGGAATATACAATCAGTGACATAGAAAAAGACACAGAAAGTCCAAAAAACATAAAACAGCTTGACTGTACTGTTCCTTTCACCAATACATGCTATGACATGAATACAGAATCTTTATATCTTATGTCTGAATGGAATATAAGCTTTTTAGTAGAAATGTATTTCAGTGTTGGTGGTGAAAAAAACAACTTGAGTTTTGTGTTGAACACCAGGTCCATCATTCCTCATTCTTCAGAATTAAACAGTGAGACTGTGTTCCCACCCAGAAGCCTGGCAGCATTTTCTCAGCGAAGATGCTTGTGTACTGCTGCAGTATTTGGACTTCCCTGGCTCCTGTGCTCTCCTCTCCCTCTTTTACGTCTTCCACAGCGTAAAAGTTGAGGATTCCAGCAGGCTGGTCGAGGTAGACACCGATTGTGGAGGACTTGGGTATATCTGAGATCTCTTTGCTCTGGCCTTTATGCCAGGCGTGATAACTGGAGCCGTTCCAGCCCAGGCCCCAGGACTCCTCGTTCTCTCCAAATCCACAGGGCCCATCTGTGTTCCTTCGTCCTGCTCGCTCATAGGCCACTCCGACCACAACCCATCCGGAAAACTCCACCTCCCAGTACCCTCGGAAACCCAGGATTCCCTCCTTACACAGAACCTGTATGAAGATGACAGAGTTATTTAGAGGTGATCTAACACAACCCTTGATTTATTGGCCCAGTCCCCGAGAGGAATTTGGAGCAGCTCGACTTTGTCTGTGTTGCAATGCCAAGATTTTTAGTTTAAAACAAACACCAAGACTGTCGCCTGGATGGATTTACAGCTTGATGGTCAGATCAAAACTGCCAACTATGGCATGTTAGCGACTAACCCTTGCAATCACACTGAGGATAAAAGATGATACACAACACAAAAGTAATGAACAGTACCAAGCTATAGCTGCTAAACTTGTGAGAACATTATGACAGGCTCAAATACCTGTGGAGCATATTCATATCTCTCTGGCCGATCCAAAACTGGACATGTGACATCATCAGTTTTACGAGAGACTTTCGCACCTCCTTCTGTAATCCACAGAGCCTTATTTGCTGTCTTGTCATCAAGGGTAAGGCTGTACCAGTCTAAATGAGTCAAGCAGAAACAATGTATTTTCACAGCAATTTGGGCTGTGTTAAGCAAAAAGTAAATATTATAGACGTATATATATTCAAGAGTGTTTTTGTTTTTTACATTTGACAAGGTCCGCTCTGCATTTTGGCTCAGGGATGTCCGGTTCATAGGGTGGTGTTTTCTCTGGGGGGAAAGACAAAGTGAAGGTCAGAGGACTCATATAGTGTGACGAACCAGCTAAAGACTTCAATTTGCATTCATGTGATAACTATTGCCTTAAGGCCTGGTAACTTGACGACTTTACCTGCTGCTGTGTTTCCAGATTGGGACCTTTTGCCTGAAAAAACATAAACACGTATTAAAATATATTTGATACACACCGAAGCGAGGTACACAGAGCTACTATAGGCAACAGCGTGTGTCAGGTGATGAAGTGAGCTTCGGCAAAACGAGGTATATTTGGAAAACCATCTGCTTCTGTCAGATCATCACCACATACTTTCTGGAGCCAATGGCCGATTCATGCCAAGAGGTTGGAATTACCAAGACACCTCACATGTTGCAGCATTGGCTTCAGTCACTCACTCTATTAGCGTGACAGGACATCAGAGCACGGACAAGCACACACTTTATCGGACGAGGACGCAATCAGTGAATACATGGGATAAGCTAGAGCCAAGCTGTAATTACTAAACTGACTTCCAGGAGTAGAGTCCTTTGAAATTTGACAGATTATTTTAATGAATGTTCTCAAATAAACATAGATGTGTGATACAATAATGGCACAATTGTATGATCTGTAGCTAGCTTTACCTTCTATTTTCTGTAACTAATACCATAGTATCACATGGCTGATCCCGGGGCATTAAGATGTCAATGTCGGCGGATGTTAAGCAATGTGTTTTCGTCCGCCTAAAAACATATCCATATGTCACAAACACTTTTAACCATCTTCCATCATGAGAGGGCTGGACCTGTCAAATATGACCGTAACAAAGCAGGAGGATGAATTATGGGGCTTACTGGGGTGCAGAGATCAAGGTGAGGCCGCAGACTTGCACCTGTCCCCTAAATCTACTTGTCATCATTATCACAAACTTTCAATACAAACGCATTTGTTGGCGATGCACAATCTAAGTCCAATATTATAAATGAGCTGATATTTATCTGTGAGTGACAAGAGAATGTTAAGCCACCTGTCTGGATTTAGAACAAGGTGATGAAAATAACCACTTTGTCTCGACTCATTACAAGCAGAGAATGCAAAGCTTTTAAGTTACAGGGAACTTCTCCAAGGTCCCCAGCGGATGAGGCCTGATATGAGCCATAAGCTTGACAAAAAACAACAACAATAAGTCAGATGCATAAAAAGTTAATAAATCAAGATAAGGTGATGCTGAAAGACTCCAATAGCAGAAAACAGAATCATTGAAAAATATCCCACTGGGAGACAGCCCATTCACACAAAGCTCTTAGAGGTGCATGCACACACTGTAGGCCTTACAATGGTACACAGAGCTGGTTTCCTTTTTATATAATATATATTTAAAATCTCTGTGTAAAATATTTAACATTACCTTTGACGGACTTGGTGGAGTCAGAAATAATTCTGTTGGTTGTGGGCATCTTGGCTGAACCTTTGCAACTCAAAATAAAGGTTTGTTTAACCCTTTGTCAGGCTGATGGTCCTTGAGTGTCCAAGTGTGATGAATGGCAGTTGGCTCCACACTGAGTCTCATGTCAGTCTTATATACCTTACAGACACAACAGAGGCTTAGGGGCCACTTGCGTGGACATGTGTGGCACAGAACGGTTGCCAATAGGACCAGGGGGTGGACTATCATTGGAGCGCAGGATGTATATTTTTCCTAAAAAAGGTTAAGTGGGTGCTTGGTTGTATGTTAGACTCCTCCTAGAACCCCGCCTACCTTTTAGACATAGCATGCATGGTCTGTGGGATGATGGGTAATTGTAAAACAGACAATCCCCCTCCTCCGCATGCATGAGCGTCACATGTGCAGATACACACATGCTGTCTGCATCTGCAAAGACAAGGCGAGAAGGTCCAAGAGATGCCACACAAATAGAATACTGATGTGCGTACAAAAAGTAAACGGTAGCACTTTAGAATACCGCCCGGTAACTACTGGGTAATTACTCTAGTAATTACTAGTAATTGCTATCAAAAAACAATAATTACCCAGTAACTCTTTGGTAATTAACCCTAACCCTGACCCTAACCCTAACTCTCAGGTAATTACTCCTAACCCTAACCCCCTTATTAGGGTAATTACTTAGTAGATAGTAATTACCTAGTAGTTACCAGTTGTTACCGGGCCGTATTCTAAAGTGTAACCAAAAAAATATTTTCATCACAAAATTTTAATATATAACAAAAGGTGTGGCAAAAGGTATGACATTACACTTTATATATTGTTTGCAGAACTACGGATGCCCAGTGCAAATGAATGAATTGACATCCAGCCTTCATGATACTTGATGATTCATGTTCCATAACATGAACATGGCCTGACAGCTTCACATGAGATTCTTTCATATCTATATGTACTGCTGATAAAAGAGCTCATAAACAGGACATTTACACCATACTTCAAACAGATTTGATGAGGTCAATATTAGCCTAAATAATAAAACAGATGGGAGTCACTAGTCAGAAGGCTGTTCAGTTTGTTATATAAAGCTTAGTTACGCTCTTGACCCGCATTAGCACATCCACCAGTTACCATCACAAACTCTCCACACACATGGCTGTGTGGGAGAGAAAAAGCTATGTGTCTGCTCGTAAACCCTCTCTTGTGATGTGCCCTGCACAGCAGGAGGTTCCACTGAGGTGTTTACAGGCAGGGCAAGGTGCCAGGACCCCAGTCAAGGCTGTGTTGTCCTTCTAGTGTTCCTGCTGCCGCACAGTTGACTGACTACGGCACGGACTGCAAGAGAACTGACATACTAAACAGGGCATAGCAGGAATTACAGGACCAAAACTCTCAGGGGGATTTATTCAAATTAAATGAGGGGAAAGGAATGGCCTTCTGTGACTGAATCCTCTGAATTCTCTTTACATGTATTGAAGTCATCCTGAAGCAGCAGTAGGTCTGTTTTATAAGAGCAGGGACATGGGTAGTCTCTGTAAAAATGACAAGACTACACTTCTGTCTCAGCAGGATAGCTAGCCATTAGTTACACATAGCACATAGAGCAGATGCAGTGAGGACTTGACTAAATCCTTTGACCAGGACACGATCTGCCTTCGTTCTGTTTTACATTCAGTTTATACGCTTTGAGGTACAGTGAGGTCATAAGGAAATACACCTGTTTACTCAGATCAGCAATGAGCATGAAGTGTAAACTAGAGAGAAACATAACCCTATTCAAAACATATTTGTACACCGGTGTGCAGAAATAACAGCACTTACCATCCATCATATTCTACAGCTGCCTTTACCATTTTAAATAGAATAAAGTTATATGAACTCAACTGTATTCTGCCACTTCGGGCCAGTAAAGCTCCATCAATCCTCTCTTATGTAACACTACTGTTCTGTATGGAATAACCAGATGCCTGTAAACAGATCAATTTACGAGATGAGCATTTGATTACAAAGAGATGACAGGATAATTGTGAGGACAAAGTGCTATGATATGGGTCAAGAGGTCAGACACGATTTGGCACTTAGAGCGTATCCTGCTTTGGCAAGCTCCATGGCACACCCATTAGTGAGCTCATTATCTTAACATACCTTACCTAAAATTTCTCATCACCAGCCTCTAGGGCCTCCCAAAACCTTTGATAGCCTCTTTCATTGGTGTATATAAAGAAACCATTTGCATCATTGCTGTAGCATACGCTGACAGACGTAACATTCTGCAAAGCTCAACAGAACGACAAGCGATAAATATGCCAACCAGTTCTCCCAATCAGAGAATCATGCCTGCTACAGGACGACCTGGTAAGACCCACCGCTTTATCAAACCTGCTTTCAAATTAGAATCACATTTTGAAGACAACCTTCAATTTTTATTATGACGTAATAATGTATGTACCTTAACTGCACCCACTTTAAAATACTAATGAGTAATGTGATATTTTAGGATCAAAATCTACAGATGCTGCTTCACCAGCAGGTGAGATTGAAATATGTTATTCTGTGGAGATTACCATCTGAAAATATCTTTTCCCCCTTTTCTTTCAGACGATACTCCTGCCTATGATCCCAATATGCCAGAGCCCACATGCAGATCTGAACTACTAAAACGTAAGCCTTACTCTGCTGGTTGTTTTCATGAGCCTTCATTTACATAACAGCATGCATAATTGTGGTGTGTTCTTTTACCACAGACTGGATAAATATTTCTTTCAATGCCAAAACGGCAAATAAGTTGCTGTGGGTCGCTGCCGATGGATCTAAAGTGGTGCGAATGACTGATGACCTTACTTGCCCTGTTTTGGAGACGCCAGACCGATATGAGCATGTTCCACAGGCAAGTTTTAAACACAAACCAATGAGTTATTTTAAATACAATTGATTTATAGCTGACTTACCTTCTTTATTTTTTAGATTTTGTGCAAAGAAGGAATCGAGGGCTTCCGAGCATATTGGGAGGTGAAGTGCAGCGGCTGGGTGGTGGTGGGACTCACATACGAAGCAGCAGCGAGGCGCGGAGGCAGCGCTGGACCCTGTGGACTGGGGGAAAACGAGGACTCTTGGGCTTTGGGCTGGGGCGGGTCGCACTATCAAGTGTGGTTTAACGGAGTGAACACAGAAATAAGGGACCTGCCTCAGGCTGATGTTCTTGGTGTTTATCTGGACCATCCAGCTGGAATTATTAACTTCTATGCAGTTCAAGACGTGTGCGGAGCAGAGGACAGCGGTACAACGAAAGAGGTGCAACTGCTGTACCAGAGTAAGACCGCTTTGAGAGGGAAAATGTTCCCAGGCTTTTGGGTGGGTCAGAAGTCATCATGCGTGATGTTAAAGAAAGATGAATAGATATAAAGTGTCTAAATGCTCCAACATTTCCAAAACAAATCTGTACACAAATTTGCCATTGTAATGAATTAACTATTTTAAGCAGTTTGTAAAACTCACACATTGCATTAATTGTGCTGTTGTTTTTGACAAAATAGTGTGTTTCCTTTGAGTGTATTGTAAAATATTGAAGTCAATTTAGACTATAGATGGATGAGAACATGTGCAACCTTTAGCTCACAATATATGATTTGCAAAACCATGTATTTTCTAGTGATGTAGTGATTTTAATATCTGTTTTAAAAGTGTATGAACCCTTCCTCCACAGTTAACTGCTTTGAAATACAGACTGAAAGATAGCTATTATGAAAATACATTTCATGAATAGGCTACACATAGTACAATTCAGAATAAATGAATGGAGTTGTGGAACATATTAAACAAGTTAGAGCCCCTTAAGCTTTAGATCTTTTCTGGAGCATACAGTCAGCAAGGACCTTCTATCTGTGTCAGGAGAAGCATCTACCTTCGCTTCAGCTGTTGTGGATCTTTCATTCTTCGCCTCGGCCTGTTAGTGCCCTGAGTCCAAGCCAGAGGATTATGATGACACGAGAGCGTGTCCTGGGAAGTAATAAACAAGATCGTACTCATGTGAGCTCACAAATGACACAGATAAGATAGCATGGGCAGCAGAGGAGGAATGCTGGCATAAAATAAAGAGTAACTAGATATACATTCAGTGATTAGGACAAAAAGTACATCTTTTGGGGGAAAAAGATTCAATTACTATTAAGTATTTTATTTTTTACAGTTGCTGATTGACTTAAAATAATATGATGTAATGATCACAATTCAAAACAGTGGAACAATGGACAAAATAAAAACATGCTTTCCTTTTTGTGAAGTCACATTAAATAAAATGGAAACTAAACCGTAGTCGGAGTGTCGATGAAATGACATATGAACATAGACCGTAATATGCACATAGCCATAGCTTATAGATTATTACTAAGTTCCCACGGAATTAATTTCCAATAAACGCTCATTTCAAGTGATGTTTGAGGAACTGGTCCATTTAGCGCTGTGGAAGTGATCTGTTTGACTCTGTCTCCCTCTCGTGGCTGGTTTTCATACAAGCTACTAGGCCTCCCACTATATGGCCACAACATTATCGGAAATAAATATGAACCGAAATGGGACGCTATAGTCGTCACGTTAAAGTAAAGTTCGGGCATTTTCTGTTTATCTAATTGAGAGTTAATAGTATAATGTTAATAGTATAATGTTTACCAGGAA
>OMNZ01053760.1:4585-15611 GCA_900303255.1 Lesueurigobius sanzi | reverse complement strand
TGGTGACGTAACTTCCCCCGTTGTTTCCGCTGAGTGAGGAAGGTTCAAATTGGTGCAAATGCGCAGCTGAGGCACCGTTCCTAACCTTAATGGCACCTTAATGTTGAACCCATGACGTAGCTCTCAAAGGTTAAGGAACAGGTAAGGAGGTGTTTAGTTCCCATTTTAGATGCAGACTTGGTCATAGTGGAGTTTGGAGTGTGACTGTTTGAGGTTGTGGACAGGTGTTTTTTATACTGATAACGAGTTCAAACAGGTGCCATTAATACAGGTAACGAGTGGAGGACAGAGAAGCCTCTAAAAGAAGAAGTTACAGAAATCTTGCTTGTTTGTAGGTGACCAAATTATTTTCCACCATAATTTGCAAATAAATTATTTAAAAATCAGAATGTGATTTTTTTTTGTTCTCATTTTGTCTCTCATAGTTGAGTTGTACCAATAATGAAAACTACAGGTCTCTCTCATCTTTTTAAGTGGGAGAACTTGCACAATAGGTGGCTGACTAAATACCCTTTTGCCCCACTGTAGTTAATACCAAATGCAAATAGTCCCCATTTTGGCAAGTTTCAAAACTTGGAAAAGCTTTTGTAGGGAGCAAACAGTTTGTCAATTCTAGTTTTAGGGATTTTTGTCCATTCTTCATAACCATAGTCTTCTGTGCTGTCTGCACACACTGCTCTTTGAGGGTCTATCCACATAGACTCTCACTTACGGAGACTGTGTAGGCCAAAACATAATGTTTGCTCATTTTGGTCAAAAAGTTCTACAACGGCATCCAAACATTTAGGAATAAAATGCACAAGTCTGATCCATTTTGGATCAAACAGAGGTCAAAGATAACTTTTTTGGCGGAAATGAGCAAAGGTACGTTTTATTTTTATATTTTGAAGGACTAAAATGAAATTATCCTCCGAGACAAGCTAAAATTTACACACGGCAATGTGTCATATGAGGGGGTGAGGCCTAGCGATGGGAAGGAAGTCTGTTATCATAACTTTTTCACTCTTTTTTTAGATTTAATTGTAGCATCTCTCCTTAAATAGTAATTTCTATGTTTTTAACCTAAATATACCTTAATATAATATAAATATACCAATCACCTTTGGTGAAAACCTTTTCTACCTGTGAGGTCTAGGTCTCAGTGTACCTTTCTCATTCCTTTGTAGATGTTTGGGTGCTTCCCCGTCCTGTACTTGGGGGGGACATACACCTGAACACAACACAAGGCAGTCTGAGCTAGCACAACACAGCGGCTACTCTACTCTAAAGGGAGGAGGAGTTTCTAATTTGGAAAGTTAATGAAGGGTCTAGGCACTAGAACTAGAAAAATGAATCTATGATGAAATCTTACATTGAAACTTACATCGTCAAAACTCCAACGAACTCGCTAAGAAAACCAATGTTAAAGATTATAAGCTTATAAAATTACAAATGTCTCGCTCCCAAACCCACTATTATACATCAGTGAACACAGACAATAGAGGTGAGGTGGGTAAAGTGTCTTGCCCAAGGAAACAACAGAAAAAGGCATTCTCGAGATGCTAAGGCTTGATACAGTATCTATTGGGAGCTGCCGTCTTCCTGTGCTCACCTCTTTCTCTCGGTCTGATTTGGAAAGCCTCATTTGTCGAAGCATTTGAGACCGCTGCTCCATCATCAGCGTCCGCTCATACGTGTACGCGCTGATGTCGCTGTTGTGCTGAAGACAAAGAAACAAAGATGAATCCCAAAGAGCAGAAAGAACAAATGAAAAATGAATCTGTGTTTTTTGTGTCGTACCATCTCGACGACCTCCACCTCGGCCTCGATTCGAAGATGGTACAGAAACGTTGCCAAATCTTTCTTCATTTGGATAGAATTGTCCTCCATCTGAGCCACAGTGAAAATCCTTATCCGACATTTCCTCCACACCTGACACCAGACAAGGATAAGGCAGGGAAATATTAGAAAATGAGAGCCACGATCGTTGTCAGCAATATCCTTTTCCCAGAGTAGTCAGCATGTTTTCTGTGTTGGAGCAGTCTTCAACTGAAAAGCAGGTGGCAGCAAGTCAAAGGTTTTTTTTGGGAATTTTAATACCCAAATGGTATATTTTGAATGCAACAAATGCAAACAAGAAATCAGTGCATATTTCATTTCCTAAAATTCTCAAACATTCCATGAAACGGGAATACTTTTGATCAAAAAATTGTGTACAATTTCAGCCAAAAATGACATCTTGTGGGGAAACATTAGCATTAGAGAGTGAGCCTCTCCTCCGCAGCAGAAGCCGCCGCTGCCTGGACTGAGAGAGCCTATTCCCCGCAGCAGAGGCAGCAGAGGGAGAGACTGAAACCTGGGACTCACGTTGAGCCCAGGCTGTGCGATGCATGTGTGTAGGGCAGACCTGAGTGATCATAGCTCATAAGAATGAGGACGTAATTTTCAGATTTTAGACGTAAAGTTTAGAGTATAACCAACGGGGGCATTTTTCCATCCATTTATCCTGAAATCCGTTTTCATACATACATAATACTAGGTTCCGGAAAACCACTGATCGGCGCTATCATCGTTTCACTGATCTAGCAAGAGTAACTAAGGGGAGCAGGGGATAAGTCATAAAACCACGGCCCCAGAGCACAGGGCTAATGTAAACATTACAAGTCCAGCCACAGCAGAATCAAAACTCAATTCACCATAAGAAACCATGAAACAATCATTGTGATAATATTGTGAATTGCAATAATTTTGTCCAAAATAATCGCAAGCCAAAAATTCCATATCATCTCATGTCTAGACAAGACTCAATTGCATGAAATATATACAACATGAATTTACAATTTTAAAATCGCAAATCGAATTGCAATTTCTGTCTGAAAAATCACAGTCAGGTGATTTGCAGCCCTATTTCAGTACCTTGTGTTGTTTGAGGAGGAAAGGCAGCAGCATGAGCATCCCTCCGTCATGAACGATCCACCACACGTCAATGTAGCCCTCGGTGCACGGCTCACTGTTGCTGGGAAACAGAGAGATGTTTTTGGGCACGAGAAGTGCCAAGTGAGCCGCCGTGGTCACCCGCACTGTGTCTGCAACAAGAAAGGGGGCGCTGTTAGACTTACGTTTGTAGTTTAGTCAAGATTGTGGTTTCTTATATGTGGCAGCTGAGAAAGTGTCACATACCATTTTTCACAATAGTCCAGTCGTCACGGTTTAAGAGAAGTTAATTTTTGTGTTTTTTAAAAGGGAGACATTGTAAAAGGCTTCAATCATTTTTTCCCCTATTCCTGCAAACATGCGTGTCCAGACAGCTACAAGGCGGCTCATTCGAAAAGAGCTGCTTGTTTGCACACGGACACACCCACTTTTTCCAGCCGCAGGAGATACTTCCCTGGCCCTAGTGCTAAGTGCGGCTCAAAGAGCTCTATGCATGGGGGAAGAGAAGCACCGTGTGAAAGAGCTCTTTGGGGCGTGGCAAAGAACTGTGGAAGCTTACCTTTAGCTTGAAATCTTCTCTTCTCAGGCAAAATGCAAGAGTTTTTTTTCCGAATGTAAAATCCATATCGAGTAAAACTTACCTGACTAATATGTTTTCATAAATATTAAACTGTCTCTTGAATATAGTGGGTCTTCGGCGCAGAAAACCATTACTAGCAGAGTTTAGCGAACTTTACAAACATTGTTAAGTACAAGGCTGGAAAGTTTTGGTCTAAGAGCTACTAAAGTATAGATTTTGTTGCAAGAGTCTAATAAAAACCTAATTTTGAGAAAAAAGTTTTTAAAATTGTGTAACTTCTGCTCATGCACGTGTATTGCTTCTCCCAGACAGGAAATTACCATATGTGGATGTCTAGTTTGTTGCCATCACAGAGATCAAACATGTCAAATATTTGTGAATGGATGAGCGCAGAAAACACGGCTGCAGTGCAGTGATGTTAGTGACATCATGGTACTTGACCACACATAAAGTAGCCATTGTAAGGGGCGATTTTTGATATTTAAACTATGGTGTTAAAGGAGAAAACTAGACAAAAATCTCAAAATTGACCACTGCATGAAGGATGTTTTCACCTGCTGTCCCTCCTTAAAGTACTCACTGATGAAGGTTTTCCAGGACTGTGGGTCTTCGCTCTGTCTCCAGGCGTGAGGCCAGCCCATCACCACAGTGTTGGGCTTCATCCCCCCCAGACCGCTGGACTGGATCATGTGACTGATGCCATCGCGAGGCTTCTGAGCCACGATGCACTGCACGAAACCTTTCACTCGCTCCTTCTCCATCAGGTGCTTCAGCGTCTGACACAAGTACACAGTAAAGATAAGACTCGAAGGTAAACTGGGCACAGTTCAATGAAAATGTTTGTACCTACGTATGTAATAGACGTAAATGAGATTGTTGGCAAGTTTCAATAGTAAAGCAGACATAACGCTTGGATTTGAAGCATAAACCTCATAAACCTGACTGTTGATTGTTCCTGCTTACTAGTACTACTTCTTTAAATGGTTCCCTTTAAATCTACATGAAGATTTAATTGCAAGGTCTGTTGTTGTAGGATTTATCCAACAACAACACACCTTGAAATTATTCTGTTGAGCTCAGACCTAGTAACCTGTTGCTGAACTAAAAAATCAAGTTTGGCTTGCTGTAACCATCTCCATCTTCACTAGAGCTCACGCTAACTGCACCGGGACTCGGAGTTGGGTTAGCAGCAACAAGAGGCATGTTAGCATGTGACGATGAGATGTGGGAGAGAGGTGCATTGAGGCAGACGCAGACAGAATTTCATAGCAGGAAGTTAGCATGTTGTGTTACTCTGTTATTAAAAAGTAATCTAATTACAGTCGTGGATTACTTAGTAATCCGTTACTCAGAAACACTGGTAAGATTCCACCCGTCTATGTTTTTATGAAAAGCAGAGAAAAGCAGTAATATTTTACTGAATGCTGCATGCATATTTAATTGGATAATGAGATAACACTTCCATAGATCAGTAATGTATGGGTCATTTTGAGTCTGCCGCTTACCACAGAGGAAGAGAGAGACCACGCAGCTGTTCGGCTGAGGGGATTTACACGGTTAGGTCCAAAGTTTGGATACAAGGTTTGGTACGGGTCGTCATTAGGGTCCGGATCCAGAGTAAACTAACTCACCAACACTGGCTTAAATCTATCTAAAAGTATACATTTTTCTAGCCACTCTAGAGCATAGCCCAAAATACACCTGCTCCCCAGTGTTCACCTGTTCTGCAGCGAGGGCCTCTCCGTAGCTTTGCAAGAAGTTCCCAGACGCCACTGTTCCCACAATAGTCAGGCCTTTTCCTGCTTTGAGCTGACTAGCAAACGTCAACAGGCGCGGGGACTTGACGTGAGCGTCTTCATCGAGCTTCAGCAGCACAAGCAGCTGCGGCCTGTAAAGACGAGTCCAAGACCAGATTTTTACATTTCTGTTTCATGAAAGTCTGAATGTAAATTTTGTATAAAACACACCAATCTAGAGATGTAACAATATCCACATTGGAAATGTACTACAATGTCATAGTGTAGTCCAAAAATATTTTCTCTATATTAACGGGTTTATTCAAATAGTATATTTAAATGGCTCAAACAAAACAAAAATATGCATTTACTGCTTTTAACAATTTAGAAACAGGAATGAAGGAAATTTTGGATATGGGTAATAACCTGCAACCTGACTGAATTTCAGTAATAAAATGTGTTTTGGACCATGAATTTTTTATATTTTTTAGTATAAAGTTGAGCAGAGAAATTATTTTCAAAAGGAATTTAGATAGCTTTTTTGTAATGATGCATTATTAGGCCTTCATTTTGAAATGTAATTTTTAATTAACTTAAAGGCCCTATACCTGATTTTCTTCCTAGTAATAGAATGAAATGTGTTCTTCATCCTTTAGCAGGGGTTTTGTATAAAAGAGGGCTATATACTTTATTTTACAATGCTTTGTGTTCTCAAATGTTTAAAATAACATAAGTAGAATTATTAAAAGAGATATATCAATTTGATATTCATGAATATTCAATATGCAGCGGCCCTTGTGTATTTTTAGTAGTTCAACTGTATAGCAAGTCACGGACCACCAGCAGTACTGCCACGGACCACTGGTTAAAAACCCCTGCTTTAGTATTGTAAACTCAGACATTCGTGAAAATATTACTGTAAATCTAAATATTAAACATTTTAATCAACTTCATGAGTTTACATGGTACTTTTTCTTGCATTTCTGTGACAATGGCCCTAAAAAGTGACCCTGCAAGTCTGAAATGTGCTTATAAAGTCATCTCTAGGAAGAAATGGGATGTAAGATATGTGTTAGGAAAGTTAGGAATGTGTTTGCACCACAACTATCAACTATCAAAGTATATAATGGCATGTTGTGAGTAACTACCTCCAGTTTTTAGTGTGTGGTTGTCCCTCCTCCAACCTCAAGAGGGCGTAACGAGCCGCACTCAGGGACAGGCCTCGGATACCATCTCCCCACTCCTTCTCCGCTCTGAAACATGTATGATTTACTCCCAATAAAAATGACATTTCAAGACAAACGATTCTTTCACCAACAGCCTGTGATCTGATCTCATGTGACAAAAACCTATTATTGCAACCACTGCAACCACAGGAATCCTGGAATATAGGTATTAAAGGAATCCTTTAATACCTATATTATTCATTCATTTCAATGTTGAAGGTTCTATTTCTATTTAAAATGTGCATAACCTCTATAGATTTTAGTTTAAAAAATGGGCATCTATAAAGCAGAATATGCCATTTACATGATTGTTTTGTTTCGATGTTTCTTGATAAAAGGAATCTCCTGCACACTGTCGAACTTAAATAGTGAGATATTTTATTTACAAGATAACGTTTCGGCAACTAGTAGGGCCCAATCCGAATTAGGGCTGAACGATTTTACCAAAAAATTGAATGCAACTATAATGTAACATTTTTGTTGAGCTAAAAAAAAAAAAGCTATATTGTAATAAATTAGGCCCACTTACTTGAGGCATTTTGTAAAAAATAAACAATGAATCATACAGTATAAGCCTAATCAAATTTACATTTTCTTAATCTGATTTTTATTTGATTGCCAAACTATAGCTCAAACACTTTATTGCAATCTGCCCTAAATTGTATTGAGAGATTAGCCTAAATAGTTATCCTATAGCTTCTTGAGATGCTCTGGGCGCTTCACTGTTTCCTCTTTACAAACAGCCCATGGCTTAATTGCAGGAGAAGCCTGTAGACCGCAGGGTTTTCCAGTCTTAAAAGATGTTTAGATGTCACACAAGACATGAGCATTGTAAACTGGCGATTCGCACTTGTCTCCACTGTGTGATGGTTCAAAGAAATTTGTGCGAGCGCGTTTGCGGAACGGCGCAAAGGATTGTGGGATGCCTCTTAGCTCGCAATCGTCTGTTACGCTAAAGATGCTTTAGTTACACTATTTTAGGAAGCATACAGGCTCCTATCCATAGTTCCTTCCTCACTAACCGGACTATTCAGACAGCACTTATCACGGCGGATGGTGACGCATGTCCGGTTTTGGTTTAGAGCTCTAACCAATACCTGAGGTACTCAGACGCAGCCTAGGCCTTCCTTGAGCAAATGGCTATGAGGTGGTGACAAGTCATCATCTTAAATAGGAGTGGCCAGTGACACCCTGGCAACAATCAGTAACAGTCATAGAAATTCAAATTCAAGACCATCAGAAATAAATCTATTGACATTTGTGATATGATGTGTTATTGTGTTATATATATGATGTGCTATTGTCTCTTTAATGAGCTAAACATGTATATTGACTTTGATCAGAAGACAATAAAAATAAAAATCCATGTATCCATGCCCAGCAAAATAAAGATCTTTATTCTAACTCTAACATTTTAATAATTTTATTTTGGCTAATTCGAAGTGAAACCTCACCCGTGATATTCGATGTACTTGTATATCATCCCAGCGATCACCATGGCGATGATGGCGTAATACCAGGAAGAGATGAACATGAGCGTGAGGCAGATAGTCATGCCCAAAAACGACAATGACCTGAAGAAGACAAAAAGTTTATTAGATCTGATTGAGAGGACATGAGCCATATTTATTTACCTGAAAACAGACTTAAGGGGAAGCACTACAGGCAAAACATGTTGGAGTTCAAAGGCCATTGCTGCGACCAAATCTTCATTTTAGTAGCTCCTACAAACCCTTGTATTTAGTATTTTTGAGGTCTTTTCAAAGGGATTTTTCAATACTCAATTGCTAGCCTGATTTACTGAGTTTTGAAACCCCCAAAATATGACAAAAAATCTTTCCACCAATTCAAAAACTAAACAAGATATCAAAAAAAAAAACCTGCATAAAATAATACACAAACAAAATCAATTTGAACCTGGCTATATTCATATTTTGTTTACGGAAAGATTATCAATTTTATGCAAAAAAGTGTCTTGCCTTAACGTCAGTGATGAATGAATGGATGATTTACCAGTGATAGTAGGAGAAGCGTGGTCTCCAGTTCGGCGTCCGCAGCAGAGTTTGAAGAGCACAGGCCAAGTTCACAAACAGGTAACACATCAGGAAAAACCTACAAAGCCAGAGAAACGTAATCAATTACAGTTGCTAGAAAAAAAATATGTATTACCCAAATTTCGGCATGAACTGGTCATAAAATGTGGTCCAATCATGATCAATAAAAAATTCCACTTCAAATCACATTTTATGACCAATTTATGCAGAATGTACACAAAGTCCAAAGGGTTTGCATACTTTCTCTAGTAACTGCAGATACAATGACCTGAAATGTGTAAAATAAATTGGTAGAAGTGTAAATCGATGGTTACATGGTGAGGATGGGAGCGACCAAGTCCAGAGACGCAATGAGGATGCCCAGCCACGCGATCAGTGCAGTCAGTAACAGGGCCCAGGTCGGCTCTCCGTTGGCCTTTCCATGACCAAAAACCTGCAAAAAAACAATGTAAAAACAATATAGTTTAAGCAGCAGTTTACAAATTAGTGTTCACTTTAAGAAGACACAGCAAAAAAATAATAATTGATCAGCAATGGTGGAGTAACTTGCCTGTAAGTGTTCATTTTGGCAGCACATTTTAATTTAGATTTAGTCTTAGTCTTTTTACGAAAATGGAATTTAGTTTTAGTCTAATTTAGTCAACAAACATTCCATGTAAATTTAGACTAAATTTGAAATAATTTGAGTAAACTTATTTTAATTTATATTATTGTTTTCAAAACATATTTACTATAATAATATTCTCTGCTTCATGGAGCGTCTCCCACATTATTGAGGCACAGAGCTGTTCCTTTGGCAGTGGATTTAAATGATACAAGGCTTTTTCAAACTGAAATCACAGAAGTTTGGATGATTTTAGGCCCTTCTTTTCATTTTTAGTCGACGAAAATATCTGGAGATTTTAGTCATAGTTTTAGTCTCATGAAGTAACTTTAATTTAGTTTTAGTCAGCAAAAATCTTACTGTGACTAAATATTTTAGTCGACGAAATGAACACTGCTTACAGGTAAAGTCTGACGCACAGCCGGCAAAACTTCATGAAACAAACATCGTAAAGGCAGAGTTAGGTCTATTTTTTCATCAGCTAAGATGTCAAGGGATGATACCATATAAAATTAACTGCATGAAAAATCGACCTGCCAATAGCAGACCAAAAAGCTTGAAAAAGGATCATATAGAGCCGCTCTCAGCAAAGACATGTTTTTAGGTAAATTCTTTAGGTATTTTCCAACAATAATAATAACTTTACTGGGAGTGGGGACGTCTCCAGCTCGTGTCCATGGAGATGTTGACTAAATGCAGCCAAATTTTAGATTTAAATAGTTAAGGTCCTCATCCAGATGTATTCTTTGACAATCCACTGCAAAATATATAATCTTCATTGGTCATTAGAAGTATGTTTTGTTTTGCTGGCAACAGTAGAATTGAAAATGTAAAGTAATTGTAATGGAAATATGAGCCACAAGTAGCAGCAAGTCAAATTCAAGGATTTTTAGGGGAACAAATCTATACAGTTATCATCTGTAAAGATTTGGAAACATTAGATAAAGCAGGTAAAACGCACATTTCATAGTCATACATTAAATTTTTTGTGAAGACGGTTATTTTAATTGTTTTAAATTCATGTAAAAGACAAGTCACTGTAATAGAAGTAGGAGTCATGATGGCCCTGACCCTGAGGAAAGGTATGATGTTGTCTTTAGCGATGGCCTGCAGCAGTCGCGGGGCCCCGGTCAGAGACTGGAGCCCGGCGCCACACGTCGAAAAGAACGATCCGATGACGATCACCCACGGACTCGGCCACGCCATCGTCCCCACAACCAGGTTCCCCCGCACCGAGTCACCAAACCTGCAGGGGGCGCAAGAGAGAGAGAGAAAGGGTTCTTGTCATGGACTGTACCAGGACTAAACCACAAATAAAACAGGACTAAACCAGGTCTAAACCCAGACTAAACCAGGTGTAACCCAGGACTAAACCACAACCAAAACAGGACTAAACAAGGTCTAAACCAAGGACTAAACCAAGGACTAAACCACAACTAAAACAGGACTAACCCAGGACTAATCCAGGTCTAAACCAGGACTAAACCACAACTAAAAGAGGACTAAACCAGGTCTAAACCAGGATTAAACCACAACTAAAACAGGTCTAAACCAGGACTAAACCACAACTAAAAGAGGACTAAACCAGGTCTAAACCAGGATTAAACCACAACTAAAACAGGACTAAACCAGGACTAAACCACAACTAAAACAGGACTAAACCAGGATTAAACCACAACTAAAACAGGACTAAACCAGGTCTAAACCAGGACTAAATCACAACTAAAACAGGACTAAACCAGGACTAATCCAGGTTTAAACCAGGACTAAACTAGGTCTAAACCACAACTAAACCAGACTAAGTCAGGAGTAAATTAGGTCTAAATCAGGTCTAAACCAGGTCTAAAGGAGTAGACCACTAAACCAATTCTAAACTGGGACTAAACCAGTCCATTGTAGAGAGGTCACTTTGA
>OMNZ01053741.1:0-23455 GCA_900303255.1 Lesueurigobius sanzi | reverse complement strand
CTGATATATTTGCCTTATTGTAATTGTATGTAATTGTGAAGCACTTTGAATTGCCTTGTGCATGAATTGTATTCTACAAATGAACTTGCCTTGCCTAAAAAAGGACCAGAAGATAGGGCCACTTATGGCTTGTTCCCATCTGCCCTACTCTACACTGCTGTACTCTACTCTTCCTGCGTATGAAGTGTTTCCATCAGTCCACTTTACTGCTAACTGGTACTTTTTAGTAATGGACCATCAATGGACCATCGTTAAGTACTTTACCTTTAGCATTAAGAGAGGAGGGCCTAGAGGCTGACTCCTCCTGCTGGTTCACTAGCTTTATAAACCCACTTCGTGCTCCAGGCCTTCAGTAGCTGATGACGATCTTTGGAGTAAGATCGAAACGTCCTACATTTCAACTACAGAGTACAGATGAAGACTGAAGAATTTTTGCCTACGATACTTTTTAGTAAGCAGATACTTAGCGTGTCCAGCCACTCCTGCTTTCTTTCAAGTCTTTGTAAAGAATAGGAAAAGTGTGTAGATTGGAAGGCCCGGCTAGGTACGTTTTTATGAACATAAACCTATACAGCACACAGCAAAGGCATATTCATGGACCAGACTCTGCAAAGTAATGGAAACAAACCCACGCAGAGTAGAGTAGAGCTGAATAAGGCAGAGTAAAGTAGGGTAGGTGGAAACAAGCCATAGTGCTGTACATAGCGGACCTGACCACAGGCTATTTCGAAGAAGAACATTTTGAGCCTAATCTTCAACGTGAAGACAGTGTCTACCTCTTAGCATGAACTGGAAGTTGATTCCATAAAACCAGAGCTTGGTGGCTAAAGGCTCCTTGTGTAGAGACTCTATAGGAGTCACCAGTCGCCATGCATTATGACAGTGAATTTAAAATATGAAAAAAATAATAATAATAATAAAATAGCCCCAATCTACTGTATTTCCAAGAGCAAATTTTGGCTCTAAGACAGATATGTATATATCTTGGAGCCAAAATGTGCTCTTGGAGATAGATTGGAGCATTTTATTAGATTGTTTAATACTTTGTATTTTTGCTCTATTTTGATTTACTAGCAATATTTTTGCCTTTGTTTCAGAGGTTTTTTCTGTTCGTTCGCACATAAGAGACCTTATTCCATTATTATTATTACTACCTGTTTGCAATTTGTATTTTGTTCTTTTTGTTTGCACATTTTCTTACTACCTCCACCACTATCTTGTTGTTGTTGTTGTAACAAGTACATTTCTCCATTGTGAGATTAATGAAGCATTATCTTATCTTACGGCATAAGTGAGGAGAGGGACAACAGGACGCCAGTGGATAGACTTTAGCACAGCAGCAGTAATATGCTCTTTTCAGAACCGTCACTCATGAGTTGCTGAGCTACTGTATATGGTTGTTTCACAAGTCGCCATTTATACAAAATACACAAGATACTTTTTTTCTTCTTTCTCACTTCTCCAGTATGCCCAACAAGCCCTCAGTTTTAATGCATGCTGTGTGGGTTTGTTTTTTGCATGGTCACATCTTCAGGCACAGCTCATTTAAATTCATATAGCTTTATTGTCACAACAAAGCTTAATGTAAAAAGATGTTACTCTCAAACTGCTTGTTTAAAAAGACAACAGTTAAAACTGACTATACATATACTATCCAATGTGTGCAATATGTACAATATGGGAAGGAAGCGGGAGGGAAGTTATATAGCTCCCCTATAGTGTCTTTAGCAAAACATACACCAAAATATTCAAAATGGTTTTATGATAATGCTTGGTAATAATCAGAAATGTGTGGCCCCGTTGCTGTTAAGAACAGGCATGATTCATCTGTCTGTTACACAATTACACAATGCAATAACATCCATGTATAGCTTTAAGAATTTGGGGAAACATTCTTGGTCACATACATCATTTCTAACCCAGTGATAAGACCCAGGATCCTTAGGGTTAAGTAAACTGCACTCCACACAGCACACATAGTTTTGGCTCCCTGGAAACACACCCACAAATATATACAAATCCTGTAGTTTTAGTCTATACCTTTTTCTATTCCTTTGAGCAGCGTTCACAACATCACCGTCAAAACGGTTCAACTGTTGCCAGTGTCTGGTCCTGAAGAAATAGCGAGATTTGTGTTTCAAAGATGTTTGTAATGAGGAAAAAGACGTGATTGTCTATAAAGCCATTACTGACACTAGTATACAGTGTAGTAGGGGTAGGCAGTGTGCTCAGGCTGTTTTCATCCTAGTTATTAGATGGGGGCCGGACATCCCCACGGTGGTCAAAACTCAAACTTTACAGTTTTCTCAGTCACTTTTTTCAGATCAAAACTGAGAGCGTTTCTCAAAACGATTAATGCAAACAGCAAAACACAATGTATGAATTGCAAAACCAAAACAAATGCTAAGTTCATCTTTCAAAATGAAGCATTTCTGTCTATGAACACAACCTGCAGAACACAAACACCTTTGAGCAGCGTTACAACATCACCAGCGGATGTCAGTGTCTGCTCCTGAGGAAATACTGAGATTTGTGTTTCAAAGATGTTTGCATTGGGGGGGGCTGCATTTAGTAAATGATCTCAACCTATAAAGTGCTTGTCCACCTACATTAGGCACAGGGCTCCACCTACATTAGGCACAGGGCTCCACCTACATTAGGCACAGGGCTCCACCTACATTAGGCACAGGGCTCCACCTACATTAGGCACAGGGCTCCACCTACATTAGGCACAGGGCTCCACCTACATTAGGCACAGGGCTCCACCTACATTAGGCACAGGGCTCCACCTACATTAGGCACAGGGCTCCACCTACATTAGGCACAGGGCTCCACCTACATTAGGCACAGGGCTCCACCTACATTAGGCACAGGGCTCCACCTACATTAGGCACAGGGCTCCACCTACATTAGGCACAGGGCTCCACCTACATTAGGCACAGGGCTCCACCTACATTAGGCACAGGGCTCCACCTACATTAGGCACAGGGCTCCACCTACATTAGGCACAGGGCTTTAGTCTAGGTTACAGTTACTGTAAGATGGATCTGTCTGCCTACGATGTAGTAGATGGACTGTAAAGTTTGAGATTCAGTGGGACAACTGTCAGGAGCTGGTTTGTACTGTAATCTCAATACTTGTCAAATGTTTTTCTGTATACTTTGTCAATGTATTTATAACTGTTTTCTTACAGGTCATACCTGGTAAAACTCTTATGGCATAAGTGTGGAAATACCAGGCCTAGCATATTATGATTATGTTGGTCTAACCATTTTGGTGTCATAACAATGAAGTAATGGTTTTATGACCCTGATTATTTAAAAACATCAGAAAGTTGTACAAACTGAAACAATGTACCAAACAAAATACAACAAGAAAATGACTTTGTGATTTGAAAAAGCAGCTCCATCATTTGTAGGTTGAATAATGACATTATAATATTATTATAAATGTTAGTTCAGATCTGACAAATGTGCCAAAGCCACTGGGAAAAACTGTAACTGAGAATTGTACAAAAATCATTTGAAACGTTGTAACTAAGCATTTACTATCTGCAAAATGCAACAAGAAAAGAAACTTTGTGATTTGAAAAATAAATAAACTAAAGTAGCAATGAAGCAACGTCAAAATATTTGTAAGGTCTGACTATTTAGCAGACACCAAACGCAACAAAGCATCAGCTTTCTGCTAAATATAGCAAGAACATGACGTGAAATTAAATATATTTGAAAAAGCAACTCAATACTTTTTAGGCTGAACAAAATGACATTTTAAAATGTCAGTTCTGAAATGTGAATGAAGTACTAATACCTAATAGTTTTTATGGCGCTGCCTCAGACTGTTTAACAGACAGTGACAGAGTAAAACATTAGAAAATCGCACTTAACAGTTTGAAACGATCTACCAAAGCAATTAGAAAAATACAAAAAAATACAAAATGACTTTAGAAAAACAAAACATTAGAGCATTTTCGTTCTGATCTGAGAAATGTGCCAGAGGCAGGGAAGAACTGTTAAATTATCCAAAGGGGACATCTAGTGGACAATGAGTACTATGACAAGACAAACACTGAGATAGAAAAATGTTTCAAGAGGCAGAGAAACAAGTACATCAAACATAATTCATGATGACAGAAGAAGTGACTTGCTCGTAAGATTTACACTGAACCTTAAGAAGAAGATTCTTCTCGGCTGCGGCTTCTAGCAAGTCACTTCTTCCATCAGATTGCCACATTCTTGAAGAGAAAGAAAGACTGTTTGTACGGACGTGTCACATTACAGAACCACAGAAGATGTTTATTGAACATTAAATCATTTCATTGAAGGGGATAGCCTATTTCTGTCTCCGTCCACAGTGGGACAGGGCGTGCATGTGAATGTAATCTTCTCGTTCCGGCGCCAGAGGGCAGCCTTTTCCCATGTTGTATGTTCTACAAAACAGACCAGTGGTTCTTCTCAAACTCCTACAATATCTGTCCTTAAATAACCATTTGATGAAATATTTGACCTCGCAAGAACCAAGTCTAAATCAAGACCGAGTCAGGACTAAACTGGATCAAAATGTACATAAATTGGCTTAATTTCTGTCTGAACTGGGCCTTTTAAACTGTGACTAACCCAGAAAGATACCTAACTTCAAAGGATTGCTAATATATGAATAAAACTCTCAAATTACAATGAATAAGTGGACCAGTGGAATAGGCTATTACAACTTAGAAATATGACAAAAATGTAACTTTATTTTCTAAGCACAGGCTGGAGCTTTGGCTAAAATGTGTTTGCAAAAGTGTTCAAAGTAAGTTATAAAGACGGCACATATAATTTATGAAAAGTACTTTTATTCTCTTATAAAACATATTGACAGCTGAGTTCAAGTAGTTTGACATGTTATGGCAGTAGCTTCTTCATTTAAAAAAAAAACAGTCCACCAAAGGCACATCAAATATAATTTAAAGTGGAATATTAAATAATGATAGCACAATTGTCTTTTTGGGTTACATACAAAGAGAATGATTGTCTGGTATAAAGAATCACTGTATGAAGAGCCTATTAGAAAAACCCTGAAGGTAATATTATCAAAGTTGTAAACAATACAAAAATACAATATTTACAAACACTTTGGGTCCTGCCCACAAAAAGCTTGTCCAGTTAAACAAAATGCCTTCTGTTAAGGCATTGACAATAATTTATGTTACATAGGAGTTGTGTGGAATGCAGTTTAAACTGGTAAAAAAGGGTCAATGTTCTTCTTTCGGCCTAGGCACTTGACACAACTTTCAACATCGTAATAATAGTGAATATCTAGTACTGAAGGAGCAGGGAATGCAATAATGCTGTCCACTAGTGTTTCACAACAGTCCAATAGTGCTTGAGTCCCCGTGGGGGTGTTGGCTGGGGTCTACATGTGCCTCTTCATGTGCAGAGCCAGGTGGTCGGAGCGGGAAAACGCACGTTCGCACAGATGGCACTGAAATGGACGATGGCCAGTGTGCTTTCTGAAGTGACGTGTAAGCTCGTCTGACCTTGCGAACTTCCATCCACACCCTTCCCAGTTACAGTGGTATGGCTTCTCACCTGGGAAAAACAAAGTGATAATCAGAGTGAGTACTCAATCAATTAAAAAAATAACATTCAATTAGCCAATGTGTGCAATCATTCTTACCTGTGTGTGTCCTCATGTGCGCCTTTAGATGAGAGCTTTTCGTGTATGTCTTCCCGCAACCAGGGAACTCGCAGCTGTGAGTTGCAGCGCGCTTTCTGGCCCAAGACCTGCGGCCCCTCTTGTGTTTGATTGGACCCGCTCCATCTTCCTGCGCGTATAACTCCATCATAGATGGAGATGAAGGCGGTGTGAGCATGGTGCCGGTCTGATGGTCTCTGTGGGTGTATTGTGCGTGGTACTGTGGCATTGGATGATTATGGAACTGTGGGGTGTAGTGTACGTTCCCAATTTGGTTTTGATAATGCTGCTGCTGCTGATGGATAACATGGCTCATCTGCTGCAAGTCAGTGCGCCCATGCAATATATGGAAAGGCACTTGGACTGGAGTTTGAGGGAACGGTGCTGGGCGCATTTGACACTGTCCCACATAGTCCGCCTCAGAAGCCATCATACAAGACTGTCCAACAGGCTCTGTTTTGACTTTGTATCCGAGTGGATACGCAGTTGACCCATGCAATTCAGTGTAGTCCCTTGTTTTACCTGGTGAGGTCTCTCCGGTCTCTGCGTAATTCACTTCAGGAGTGAGCAACTCGGCCATCAGACTACGCACAGGAGCGTCGGAGAAGCACTGATAGCCCTGCGCGCCCAGGTGAGACGTGGAGTGATCGTTGCAGTCAGGGAGAGAGGCACTACAGCAGCTGTCTGGAGACTCTGGTAGAGAGTATGCGCACTGAGGGGGAGAAAGGCTGCCGTCGTTTTGGGTGTTGTTCATAACTTCAGACCCGATTGTGTTTGATAATATGAACTCAAGGAGTTCGTCGTCTTCTTTAGGCACCACAGCGGGGGACTGTACGATACTAAACTCCACTTCGATTAGCGAGTCACTTGTTGCACAGTTGCGCGCGTCATCCATCTTACTCAACTGTAGGAAAATGAGACAACAGTGGGTGATAAGTTAAACCAGGTATGAACAGAATTGTTTCTTGCATCGAGTACCAGACAGAAAACTTTAAAAACAATACTTACGTTGTCAAATTGCGTTACAGTCCGTACACCTGAGAAAGCTGCAATAGGTATCAGCGCCTCGGCCGCAGTCATGCTCACTGCTTAAGGAAAACGTTCAAAACGTGCGTCTTTGCGTCTTCCAGCACTTTAGAGATAATAAGTGTAGATCCTGTCAGTCCATAGAGATGAATAAAAGCTATTTGGTGAGCGCTGAATGTTCCAGGATCCAGGATGTGAGTAGCATCAGTTGACGGGTGACTCTTATACGCCTCAGACGAATGGGAGGCGTGGCTTGGCCAACCAACACATCCCCCAAAGCGATCAACAAAAATAAACATGACTTGTATGCTTCGAATGGGTACCGTGCAAATAATTTAGTTTCTTCAAACAGTTATTTGTCTGTTTAATATTTTCAGTTTATGTGTAGGATAGTTTCCCCCATTTATTCCATTCCAAAACATGCATGTCAAAATGAGCTGCAATACTTCTAAACGAGTAAGATCAGTGGGTTATAGCCTAACCCACGTATTAATACAATGCTGCAGTGTCTTTATTTTGTTTGAAGATCAGTTCAAAGGTGGCATTTTAGATCACATGGGAATGTGTACATCTCCCTCGAGGCAAATACAGGGGACGACACCACCAACTCCACATCACCTGCGGAATGCACTGAACAGCTCATTCCAAATGTTTTCTGGCGCGTTTTCTAAGTCAACATTCTGTGTGGATGCCTTTTCTAGCCCGGTATAACGCCATGATGATGATAGCACTTCTAGTTTCGCCCTGTCCTCCCCAAAGACGCAGCAAAGTTTTACCCTTAATGAATTCGTCTCGACCGGTCGTCTGGACCTCGCGTGCTCAAACAAAAATGTGTGAAACGATATCGGTCTTTCCTGAGCCCATCGAAACGACCCGCTAATCTTGGAGTCAACAAAGCACTACATGCTTACTAATGAGCCCGTCACCCTTCTCTCATTGCTATGTTAATGTCCAGGTGGATTACTGTCAGGTGTATAGGCTACGTGGCTCTCTGGAGTCTGGGCTGTGGGTAAATGGTGAATGCAATTGCTTGATAATCAAGCATCAATCTTAATGAAGGAACAATTTATTTGCATAACGTGGTCAGAGAGCTCTGCCTCAAGTTTGCTTGTAAATATAGTACAGTCTTACTCATTCCAGTTTTGTAACCCCATTAACAAAATAAGCTATCATAATAAATTATTATAATATTGTAAAAGTATCAACTAATGTATCAAATTCAAGATATCAAAAAGTATAACATTCCAGGCATTGAAAAGTAAGCACAATCAAAACTATTATCGAAAAAAGGGAGGGAAAAGATGTGCTCACTCAAAGTACAGCTGCAAGCACTAAATGCCTAGAAGGCTTCAGCTTTTGTTTACTACACTAACCAATATGGCTTTTCCCATTTACAGATTGTCACCAGTTTGGTTTTTGAGTTTGGATGAGAATGTAATGAGCATAATGCGGTTTATTACGTTTTCTGTGATTCTTTTAGTGGCATTGTACAAATACAGCATTCTGACATTAGTCTCCATTGTGTTCTCAGTGCTCCAGCAGGTGTTGTGAGCACCATCGCAGCTTCTCCCTCTTTATATACTCTGTTATTTTTAACCATCACTGCTTACGCAGAAATTAAATGCCTCTTGTGTCCGTGAGCCAAGTGGAAATGGACCCAGCTTCCTGAGGAAAAACTAGACACTCGCTTCCTCTACTTTCACCTAAAACCCAGCAGACAGAATCATAAGAGGTCAACTGCTTGCTTTCCTGTCAGTTTATGATTCGCCGGTCTGCTGTTCATCAGACCTTTCCTCAAAATGAAAGTACAGTATGTTTGACAGCACACACAGTACACAGGAAAGTGAAAGCTGGTGGTTATCTTGTTCGATCATAGGCAATATCAAACTCATGTACTCTAAAAAAAACATAGCAGAATAGGGACACAGATAAAGAATGGCCCAAGGCTCAGGTTTCCTCCTTTGTCCCTGTCTTTTCTTAACAAGAGGAAGTCTTCCAGCTCGAGTGTTTTCTAAACACAATTACTTAAGATTATAGTGAAAAGACAGTATGAGAGAGGCACCTCATCCTGGATGCAAAGATGAAAAAAAAGAAAGATCTTCTGTTTTTCCAGTTTGTACAATAATAGTGTGTTATATAGCGATAGCACTTACACTAAATGTTATAATAATGGCATTGATTTTTGTATTTGTAAACAGTTTGAATCTTTTTGTAGTTGTTGCTCAGGCATTTTAGTTATGGGTAGGAGTCCCCAAAATCAATATTTTATTTCTTTCTTTTTGAATGATTGTCTGCATTACATGCTTGAGATACCGCTGCGCTATTGGTCATGTGGCACACCATCACAATGCAAGCCAACAGCAAGAAATAGTTAGAAAGTACTTAAACTAAAAACTCTCAAAAACACCCCATAAATCCATCATAGTTGATGTTTTTACTCATGGTCCATGACACTGGATAAACCGGTATAGGCTTGCTTCTGTCGTTATGCTGAATTTTGACATATGAACATTATTGCAGCAAATAAAAACATTCGTGTCCATTTATATATGTATGAACACACATATTACACTGGTTTGTGACAGATTGAGAAACATTTGGCTCAACTTGTTATGTTCCAACCAAGCAGGGAGGAATTTCAATGTTATTGAAGTTGCCAATAACCAGAACTATTCTTTTTTTGGTTATTTTTCATGCCTAATTTAATTTATTTGTTCACACTTATCAAAATAATACAACATAGAGTAAACCATTAACTTAAAAAGTGTGATGGAGGTTACCCAAAACCCTCAAGGGGCTTAACAAGTGGCAACCTCCAGTAAACTACATGAAAGACATGTTACACAAGAAGCAAGCAATCACAAGTCAGTAGGATCTACCTAGCGGAAAGTTACTCTGACTCAGGAGCAATCTTTTCAAATTGAGAAATTGAGAGCTCTGAGAGGTGAGTTGGGAGTTTCCATATTTTGGGTGTACAGAGCAGTAATTTAACATTTCCAAATCAGACGGCAGGCCTATATATACTTATTTGAATATGTGCAGGTATGCTAATGTCAAGTCACAGTTGTGCCCTTGTTGGAGACACACTCACATCCTGTATGCCGACTGTTTGTGTTCCACTCCAGCTCCGACCAGAACAGCCAGGAACTACTTAGGGAGCCGCAAGGACAAACTCATAAACACGCACTCGCACACACTGCCGCCGCAATTATCCTCCATCAGCCACAAAGCCAGGGGAAACCCAACTGTTATCTTGAATAAATATGCCCCCTTGCATGGCATGAAAAAGCAACAAAGTGATTAAAAGAAGACGAAAAGAAAGTAAAAAACCCAACAGAGCCAGGCCGATGAGAGCAAGCTGAGGTGAGGGGAAAGATATGCAGACAGACTAAATGAATTGTGGGTATAAGGCAATAACATGGTCCCGAGGCTTTGTAATCAGTAATTCAGCTCTTCCTGAGGCCAGACTCTGACGCCTCTTCGCTCAAACAGTCTGCTGCAGGGAGCGCTGGGCTGTCTGACCACCACAGGACACAGGAATGACAAATAGGTGCAGGCTGAGACAGGCGAGATAGGAGAAGCTGCCCAAATGCGCACTTGCAGGAAAGAGTCAAGGGGATAGCATTCAAGGTCAATTATTTTAGGGTTTGTTTCTTTAGAGCAACAAAAAACACAAATACTAATCCTCAAAATCCTCAAATAATGAGCCAGTAAAAGCAAGGCAAGACCAGGAAAGTCAAATTCATTCATAATTTGGAAACACAAAAAAAAGATTGTGTAAAAGAAATCTAAAAACACAATTATAAACTAAATTAAAAGCAGATAAAATACTAAAGTGAGTAAATCTATAGTTTGCATTTTGTGGATAATGAAGTCGCCGGTAATCTGGGTGTAAACAAATAGTGTTTAAGATGTATGCTCTTGTAAAGCAGACACTTCACGGTGAGTAAATGGTTTAGCGGTGATAGGGACTAATGAACCATTAGCAGATAGCCTAATAAGATCAGGGAGCGTGTAACAGCGATATTAAGCAGCGTGTTTGCAGCAGGTGGGACCAGCTGCTGGTGAGAGACACTTAACACGGCTGTCTGTGTTAACACTGACGCAAAACATTTAGAAACCAAAGGAAGTCATGATTGATTATGTAAAACTATCTCCGGTCTTTTCTCCACCAGTCGGTCAAACACTGTGTTGATAATTAGAGTGACAAGATTAATCACAATCAAATAGAACAATTGGATAGAAATAAGAAATCTGGTAATATAACGTCCTGTGCAAATCATGTGTAAAGACCTGCTCCCCTCCTCTACAAACATGTTTAGAGATTGTTGTTTGATATTCACTCAGATGCAATTACCCCTGGGCTGTTTAAATTGTGCGCTGTATTTGATCTTTAACATAAATTGTCAAATATCAAATTGTATTTAATTATATCCCATTGTAGTATCTTGTTCAATGAAAAACTTCAGCTGAAAATGGCATATAAATGTAGTCTCCCTTTTATGACAGCACCTGGACTTGAGTCTAGACCAGTGGTTCTCAAACTTTTCACACCAAGTACCGCCTTATAAAATGTCTGACCTTCCATGTACCACCAGGTCTAGATCAAGATCCCAAAACCAGGTCTAAAAGCAACTAAAATCAACCTAAATTACATAAACCATGTCTAAAGCAGAGAAGCACCTAACTTATATGCAGGGACGGCTAGGTATGGGCTAAGACCCTCCTGTCATTTTTGTGGAAGAAATTGTATTATTTTTACATCATAACTAATAGTCTAATGTCATTAATGTGTAAAAACATTGTAGTTTTATATATCTGACGTCGTCGTTTTTTGCCCCAAAGAACAGAAAACTGGCTATTTTTCTCATACACACGGTACATGTAGTGATTGACAGGTCCATGTTCCCACCTTTTAGCTAGTCACATGTTGAATCTGATGCTCTGGGAATAAGGACCAACATGAGGCATGTGACTAATGTTGGTTCCGTGGGTATTTGCAAAGGTTAAATGCTTCTTTTTAGTTTGAGAAGCAGCAGTAAAGGTGTCTAAGCCATTCTAACAGCCCCGCCTAGAGTTGACATTACAAGCCACCACTGCTTACATACCACCATTTAGTACACACACCACCGTTTTAGAAGCACTGGTCTAAACAACACCCCAAAGCTTGTCCCTGTAGACTATCGGTCTGCAGGATCTCAGGATCTGCAAATGTCCCCCAGGACCGGAAAGAAACAGTCTCTCTTCTTTGTGAGTCGGTTTCATCTGTACAACTTACAGCCTGCCATAAAGGATTAGTCCTAGTCAGTACCTTCAGGCCTTACTACCAGTTCCACCTGTTGAGCATCCAAGTGTCAAGTTTTCACAACTCTCCCTCTACACATGCATGGTATGTATAGAACTTAGGGGGTATTTTTTTTTTAACATTCATTTTAAAAGTCTCTATGCCTGATTCAGTTGTGGGTCATCTAGTACAGAGCTGGTCAAGGCCAGTTAGATTATGTTACTTCCTAGTTTCTTACAAGCTTGAACCAGATTTCGGCCTGGCACAAAACATCCTTTAATTAATGCATGATTCATTCCGAGGCTGCAGTCTTGGTTAGTCCAGGTTTAGGCTCATTTTAATCCACCAAAAAGTACATGATGGGGCATATGAAACAGGTCTATCTTGTAAATGAGACATTGAGTTTCAAGAGATAAACCTGTATAAATAAAGGATTGCATCACAGTTGTGCTCATAAGTTTACACACCCTTTTAAGTTTATCATTTTTACAGAATATGAATGATAGCACAAAAGTATTTTTTCCACTCATAGTTAGTGGTTGTGTGAAGACATTGACTGTCAAAAAATGAGTTTACTCTTTTAAAATCACGAATGAAACAGAAACTACTCAAATGTCCCTGATCTAACGTTTACATGACCTTCAGCAACTGCCAGGAAAATTGTTCAGGAGCAAAGAAAAAATCACTTCAACTGAAATACAGGAGTTAGACACAAAAAGAGATGTTTGTTTCAAGATGCACAATATGTAAAGTTTTGATCAAGGACATTTGGCTAGTTTCTAGATGAAAAGCACTGACATTCTGCCAGGGGATGTACCCTTTTGGCCACAACTGTATTTTAAGGTGATGTAAAAGGCTCTGGGTCCTTGAAGGCCACAATTAGCAGCCAGTGCTAATCAAGGTTTAATTCACTTGGCTTTGATAAACATGAACAAGTCAACAGCCCATTAGCATTCCAGGACACATCAGCACAAAGACCAGCGAGCTCATTTGAAGTATTTTTAAGTGTTTGAATTCTGTCACTCTGCATTTATGTTGGTATGCACCAAACTATTTTCAACATAACCTAGAGACATTAAAATAAGTTAGAATAAAAGTTTACACCTGTAGCGCTTTCTCCCTTCAAAGATTTTGTGTAAGATAGGAAAAACTAGACAAAAGGAGATTTTAGCAATGGTGAAGTTAGATCCATTTTCAATATAGCCTACTTTCTGAAAGTATTTGTATAATACAGTTTTGCTGCTAATATTACACTACACTTTCTGTTCAAAATCCACAATGCCTGAATCTTTATTGTGGTTTGGGAATGTGAGTATGAATGAATGAGTTAATTTTGTTTGCCATCATCCATCTCATCATCATCACAACCATAAAAGGGCTGGGCAGAAGCAAATTGCTTTTTTTTTTTTTTTTTTTAGCCCACCCTTAGTACAGGCTACTTTGTTATGTTATAGCCATATCTAAAGGAGGTACCTGAATATTTTCATGTTATTATTACAACAGGACATTGCCGTAGTGCGAGTAGATCTATTCTATATTAAATAATAATAAAAACGCACAGTATACTGAGTTATGCATGTTTTCATTATCCCAACCTAGCAGCTAGTGTGAAGAATACATTTGGAAAAAACTTGACCTTAAAAACACTGTTGTGCATTGTTTTCTGAAAAAAAAGGGGTCAGGAAAGAAGAGAACAACCTGACACGAAATGCACCGCCATAGTCACAGTGATTACAAGTTGCTGTTATCCAAAATTGCAGACAAAGCCCGCGCCAATAAAAAGGGTAATAGGAAGAGTCTTGTGTGCTACAAGCAACAGTTGAGATAGTATTACCATGCTTCATAACGTCCATATGATCTGTATAGGAGCAATCCTTGGGCTTGTGGGCAATAATCTTAGCTGTTCCACTTAGCTCACTTTTCATTGGCTGAGCAGTGATCCTCTCCTAACCTGTCATGATATTCTAGATAGGCACATGACAAAGGGACTAAATAACACCTATTGTTTACCCTTTGTCCAAGGCATAGGGCAACATACGATGCTTGACATTTTATCTTATTATTTAAGGTATAATGGTGTCCAAATCTGGGAGCATTGTGTTGCAAATGCCTCTCGCAGCCAAGCCAGTTGAAACCAAACATTTCCGGACATGTTTTATGTCGACGTGTCACGTAACTCGCACTGCACCTGCATAACCAAGGGAAGCAGTGAGTGTACCAACTGCAAAACATTTATCTTAGCGAGATTTATGCTAAATTACACAGTTAGAGCCAAATACCTTATTTCTTTGCCTGGCGTCACGGGCCATCAGCAGTCTAAAGAAAGTTGGCGTACAGCGCGGGTGACCGAGAGGCCACGGGGTGAGCTATTGTGCACAACATGTAATGCATTCTCTGTCAATAAGGTGTCCCATGCTACGGTAAGTTAGATTTATTCCCATTGGGGCCACCCAAAGAGCGCACTCATCCCGAGAGGCCTATTTTTGTAACTTCCAAGACCCCCTCTTGGAATCTTTGGACATGAATGGACATCTCTCTTATACACTTGTAAAAAAAAACTAACAAAATCACATGGAGGCAGAATACTATGATTTATGTAAGGTCAAACTGACACCTTTCATGACTCTTTTACAGATAAAGCATTTTCATTAGTATAGAAATGTGTAATTAATGCATCTGTATTACTTTTACAAAATACGATTAGCTGATATTTCACAACTTTTAAAAAACTAGACCTGCAATGCAAAGACCCCAACCATGTTTACTTTCTGTATCGAAGCTAGATGAAAGTGATAAAACATTAGTCGGGTGGGCATTAGGCGACACTCAGCTGGCTGCAAACCAATTTCCCTCTGTTTTTTCTAGGAGCTGGCGAGTCAAAAGGCTGAAAGGTTGGAAGACAGACAGCAGAGCAAATAATTACCTTTCCCAGGTAGCGGTGCTGATTGTTGGGGGCCGCGGGATGAGTGAAGAGGGCTCTGTGACTCTGTCAGTGTCCAACTTGTGTCCTTTTGACCTGGCAGCCCCGCAGACACACATAAACAGTCGGTGTTGTGTCCCCAGACAAGAGGGCTGCTTTCACCTGAGTCCAGCACTGTTTACACACATGCACCCCCACGTACACCCCTCTGCTGGGACAAAGAGGCGCACACGGGATGAGTGAGTGGGACCAGGCTGGAGCAGGGGCAGGAACCAACAGAGATACAAGCAATAAGCACATGTAATACAACTGTAACAGACCAATGTGTATATTATTTATTGAAAATGCTCAAATCCAGGCTGAATTTATATGAACTTATGCCATAAC
Organism: Lesueurigobius sanzi; assembly: GCA_900303255.1. Lineage (NCBI taxonomy): Eukaryota > Metazoa > Chordata > Actinopteri > Gobiiformes > Gobiidae > Lesueurigobius > Lesueurigobius sanzi. The sequence continues at coordinate 8,159 of OMNZ01053741.1, read as the reverse complement.
CTGCATAAAACAAATGTGTTGCTTTTGATCTAATATACTGTTATTTACATTTTATTGGTTTCTATTGCCTTTTGACATTTGATGCATTTTAACAAATCTTACTTGTGATTTTTAACACATCTTACTAGTAAATTGTAGAAATCGTAAATTAGTAAATAGAAAAAAGTACTTTGCATATGAATGAATACATTTGTCATGCCTTGCTTTGTAGGAGAAACCAGTGTATCTGCTATGGCAACACCAGACAGGAAAAAAGGTTTATGGAAATAATTTAAAATCTAGATGTAGTTTGGCTTCACGACAGTTGTAGGAGATTCTTTTATTCAAGTTTGGACTTGAATACACAAACACCTCCAGAGCAAGGTGTTCCAAACAACTATTTGTAATTTGGCACAGAGCTGGTGTCATCTGGAATCAGATCACATTGACATTTCACACCTTATGCAACAGCTTTTTAACTACAGTGAAATCCTGGAGAGTGAGGTTGGATATCTGTGGAAAAAAGGTACATGATACATATTGTATGCATTGCATTATGCTTCCCATTGTAATCTATCCAAATATGCATCACATGGAAAATGACTGCATCTGAAGACAGTCAATAGTCGGGAAAAGCCTACACATTTGAAATAGAACTTACAATGATGTTAGAGTAGGAGTGGGCAATATTAAAGGTACTATACCTGATTATTCATAATTTTAAAAATTACAAATAATGGAAGATGGTTGATAGTTGTGGTCCAACAATAACAATAACAATGGGCCGCTCATGTTGCGTGGTGGGCTATGACCGTCTCATCACTGGTCTGGTGAACAATAACGCTAGTATTTTACACTTAACTTACTGCAGAGTAAGTACTGCAGACCAATTTAGATTTTAACATGTAAAATACTGGACTCATGGAACACATATTTATCAGTAGTGACTCGGCAGCTGACGGAGTTGTTTCCGGCTCCATTTTTCATTCTGACTTTAGCTAATGTTAGTCTCTAGACAATGTTACATCCACAGACATGACGGATTTTCATGATAACAGTGAATTTATACCATCCCATCCATACTCTACTGTAATGCCACTGTATATTGTGCATTAAGCGTCTTTGAGTGTCCAGAAAAGCGCAATATAAAACCAATGCATTATTATTATTATTATTATTATTATAATAAACCTGCCAGATCTGTCACAAAGATGTGATGCGCTTATTAAAGATGCTATTATGAGTTTTAAGCCTGAACTGCCGCAGGCTCTCCTTAAAAGAACAGATGACTACTTCTCTGGCAATGAAGCACCTCCCCACCGGCACGCACAGTTCAATTATTGCATAACTTATAAAACGATGAATTACCAACAGAACATTGCTCAGCACAAACCTGCAGCTCCTGCAGCGTGCACTTGTACATGTATAATATTAGCAAAGGAACAGTTTTCAACATTGTTTCTCAAACAATGGTACATGTACCACCGGTGAACACTGGGCTTCTTCAGGTGGTGCTCAGGGTCATCTGCCATTTTAGACTTCATTCATTCATTCAATTCATTTGGATTAGACATAATGCCAATTATGCTTGATTAATGCATTAATGCTTTTCCTGGTGGTTTACATCCAGTACAGACATATATTTATTTTAGATCCATTTGAGGTCTTGTTTAGTCCTGATCTTCATCCAGGACTGGTGGTATTATTGTAATAAGTTTGAGCCTCTTAAATTGCATATTATTGGAATTATGGGCTTTTCAAAGAAATCCACCAACATTTTGTTATTATATACATTACTAGTCAAATGTTTGGGTTTGGTTATGGTTTTTCTTTATTTTCAATACTATTTATATTGTATATTCTCACTGAAGACATTCATTCAAGACCAAGGCACTGCTCCCACATTATAATTCTCTATTTATACTGTATTTTCTCAAAAACCTTTATTGTTCTGGGCTAATATACTGTATATGAAAATATTTTCAGACATATTGCTGGTTTCTTCCACACGTCTCAGCTTCAACAAGCCTTTGGAATTATGATTTGAACAAAATAAAATGAAAAGGTTCAAAATCTTTTCTTTGATTACGGCGTTACACTTTAGACATTTTCTCAATGAGCTTCACGATGTCGTCACAGAAATAGTTTTCACTTCACAGACAAAATCATCTCAGGACACAGCTCATTGAGAAAATGCCCAGAATAAAGAGAATTTAAAATATAAAACATATTTTGAGTACAGGAATCAAATGACTTATCAATATTAGATACAATTTACTGTACTGCAACTGTGACTTGGAAGAAGGGGTAGGAGTATACAAGTGTTTACTTCTTCCTACTCCTATTGAGCATATGGAAACGCTTTGTCGCCTTGCAGGACTTTATACTTCACACTGTTGTTGTTGTTGTTGTTGTTGTTGCTTCTTCTTCTTTTTGCTCAATAAACCTCAATCAATCAATGAGTTATTTCACACTTTTTTGTTCCCTACATAATTCCATGTGTTCATCCATAGTTTAATGTCTTCAGTGAGAATCTGTGATGTAAATAGTGTTGAAAATAAAGAAAGAAAAAAAAACAATATATAGAAAGTGATCCCATACATTTGACTGGAAAAAATCTAACTGTGTGGCTCTATGGCGAGAGAAAGTGAAACAGATGTGCACAAAAAACCCACAAAAGTATACATTTTGGTTAGTATAGACTAAAAAGAAACAATCTTATAATACATCGATTTTAACTTTTGAAAAAATAAAGCAATAAACCGTTGCTTAATGTTTTAGTATTCCACGCAGATCATGTGACGCGCCACTTTAAGCCAGTGCATTGGCCTGTTTATTTTGCTCGACATACATCACATTTTAGTGCTAACTTGTCACTATACACGTCTAATGAAGTCATTCTGAGCAGCGCACACACACAGGCGGACTCTGCACGGCTGTGTAAACCTAACTGATCCCTGCGGTGGTCTGGAGTGTTTTGCATCAAGCTTAACGGCCGCACATTCATCATAGGGCCTTACAAATCTTGACAAGTTTTCACACTCGTAATTTGTCATCATACGTGTGTGTGTGTGTGTGAGCCAATTTGACTCAGCCCCCTCGTCTGTCACAGGTAAGAGGCTAATGGAGCCCACTTCAGATAACCACTGTTTGACCAAGTCTGTCTCCTGCCTTTAATAGTTTGTCTCAACAAGCAGGCATGCAAAAACAAACCGAGGGGTAAAGCCCTCCCCCCGATCAAACTCAATAAAGATATTACCCAATGTCTGGGGTGACAGGGAATTCCCTCGTGTTTCCCAACCAAGGGTACAGGAGAGCTTAGAAACGGGTACTTGGAATAATTTCAGATACAAAATAAGATGAAACTGAATTGAATTTTGGATTATTATGTTCAAAGAAAAGCTATTTAAAACATTGAACTGTAAAGAACTTTCTAACTAATCATCAAAACCATCGAAGCAGAGGGTACTTGGAGTATAAATAAAGACCAAAGGGGTACGCCAGACAAAAAAGGTTAGGAACCAGAGAACATAGTATAATTTTGTCTTGAGTGGTACACCATTGCTAGTTTTGTAAAAGTGTAACTTTGTCCCCAGCAGTAGGACGCCACTGCTCTTATCAGCGAATGAGGCATTTAGATTTCCGTTAAAAAGGCACTATCTTCACCAGCACTGTCCAATCTGTTCAGAAAAGATTACTGAACAAAAGACTGATCAATAGTTTACACTGTGCTGCTGTTTGCACAAGACCTAGTGAATAATTGTCAATTATTAGCAAAAAAAAAAACTTTGTAGGAGATGCTATTTTAGTGCATCGGATCAGAATGAACCTAGAGAGGCTTTCTGGACTTTAAAAAGACATAGAAATAAATAAACATTACATCAATATTACAATATCACCCATTCTCCATTCATTAGTGTTAATGTTGAATTCCCAACACAAGAACGGCACAATACATGACCTCAAAGCTCAGACAAGTGTAGCACACACTGGACTCTAACCTGGCATTAGGATTTATGCACAACACATTGTATTTGAGAAATAACGGCTTTGATTTGGCTTCACCTTCAGTCGTTTGACAGGTCCAGTTGCTAAGGCCTCAGAATAGTTGTGTTGATTATATGACTCATTCTGGGAGTGTTTTGTGATGTTTGATGAGTTTTCTATGTGCGGTACTTGAATTGTGTACTTTTGAAGTGTCACTAAGTTTTTGCAGGGCAGCTCAAAAATACTATTTAGACTTTGATATAGTTTCTGGATCTGTAACTTATCGTCAAAGAACAAATAATCATATTTAGGGATAATATGTGAGGGTAGAAAGAAATATCCAAGGGAATAATAAGGTACAAATGAATCGTTTTTTTCAGGAGGACCTCAGTGGTGAGTCTAGAGCTGCTTTACAGTATGTGGAGGGTGATAACTGTATTTCAGGATGAGGAGGCTTTCATGTCGTTTTTTCAGTGTGAACTTATGTCTCATGTAAAATGTCTGTGCACAGCGAGGCCGTACCTCTGGATCTCCAACCGCAGCTACTTAAGGTATCTGATGCATCCCACTCACTTCATTAATAGACCACACATTTAGCCAAACAGCAGACGGTATTTCCCCCTCTCTCTCTCTCTCTCTCTCTCTCTCTCTCTCTCTCTCTCTCTCTCTCTCTCCTCTCTTTCCTCTCTCCTCCATTGAGCTGGTTGGGTCCAGAAATGGCGCCTGTGGTTTTGTGATAGCGTCGCCCCCCCTTGTAACCACATGAAGAGCAAAAACCAACACTCAATTACACCATTAGTACAGCACAAATCACAAGATGACTTTGTTCATGGGTGCAGGACAACCTACGCACACAACTTACTACACATCCAATACTGCAACAGAACACACTTAAAAATCACAGCTCTTAACACTGAATCCACACCAAAACAAACCTGTCCCACAGCGCCATATATGGTGACATTTGACTGTCCCTGTGAGCTGTCAGAACTACTTAAAAATATATAACTAATTACTTCTGAAAACAACAAAATAGTCCGTCTCCATTAGGATTCATCAAGTAAAAAACTTGTTAACCCTGTGCTCACACCTCTACAATTATGCCTGTGATTCTAAAATGAGTTTAGCAGCTTATTCCAGTCTTCTCTTGGGTGTTCATGCTTTAAAAAGCGCACTGTGAGCAATGAATCTTGAATTCAAAGCAGAAATTACAAATGTAACTTTATGTAGCTTTATGAAAAATTGCAATTACAGATTTAGCCAAATCGTGCAGCTACGGTTGTGCTCAAAAGTTTACATACCCTTTAAACCGTATCCATTTTTTATGAAGCATGAATGATAACACACAAGACTTTTTCCCCACTCATGGTTAGTGGTTGTGCGAAGCCATTTATTGTCAAACAACTGAGTTTGCTCTTTTGAAATCATAATGAAACAGAAACTACTCAAATGTCCCTGATCTAACCTTTACATGACCTTCAACAACTGCCAGGAAAATTATTGCCAGGAGCCCACAGCGTTCTCCAGGCTTTAGTAGCTGATGACGATCTTTGGACTAAGATGGAAACGTCCTACACTTCAACTACAGAGTACAGATGAACACTGAAGAAGTCCTTTTATATGTATTAAAAAGCAATAAACACACTGTTGGAAAAAAAATAATGTACCAACAACTTAGCTCCTGAGCCGCTAAGTTATTTTATTCAGAGACAAAACAGAGTCACCAGAGGATCCATAAACCACAACTGCCAGATCCCACTCTGCAGGACTTCATTTGGTCAGAGCCTTTTCTTGCAAAAGTGCAAAGCTGTGGAACTCACTCCCCACTGAATGAAGACCATATCTGAGTGTAAAATGCTCACCTCAAGGCTAAAGGCCTGGTTGAAAACAAATCAAAAAGTACCCATTTGTGAGAAGCACTGAATGTTTGTAGATTATGCTGTACATGTTTTGCAATAGTTTTGTACCAGACTTTTATTGTGTTTTTGTAAATATTGTAGAGAGGCCCAACCAGGGACAGGAGTTGAAAATTAGCACCAGCTGCAAACTTGTCTTGTAACTACGTTGACTGCATCGTCCCTGACAAATAAATGAATAAATAAAAAAAGAAACCAATAAAAAAGAAAAATATTTGGCTAGTCTTTTGACAATAAATGGCTTCACGCAACCACTAACCATGAGTGAAAGGTTTTTGTGTTATCATTCATATTCTATGATAGGCATAACATTCTGACACTCTGCCAGTGCATGTAAACTTTTGAGCACAACCGTACATCCACAAACAAAGCACGGTGAGTCATAGCCTGTCATAGTATGGTACATACTGTATACTGGACGAATACTAAAGAACAACTGTGTGGCCCCATGCCGTGTTCATTAATGCAATGTATTCAAGTATTTGAGTATTTGTGGTACATCAGGTTCATGCACGGGTACCACAGAATTCCTACAAAGGGCATATGCAGCTGTGACAAAGCCTTGGGTGGTGTCTGAAAGGACCTGAAAGACATAAAACTACCATTTATTGTGAGTCATTTGGCAGGCTTAGTATTGACGGCTGTCCCTCCCAGTGCCTTCAAAGACTCGCTCTTCTATCTTAGAATGACACTGGCGGATCACTCACAATGCCAAAAAAAGAAAGTAAACAGTGCTAAACAGAGCTAAATTTGGGGCTTACCACGAAAAAGAGGAAGACATATAGTTGCTTTAAAGGTTGATTAATGATCAATGATAAAATATGCATCAGTCAGAGGACAGACGTGAGCCATGCTAAGATTAACAACAGTAGTGACTCAGTGTTTTGTTTTGTTATGTTATGTTAGCTACCCGACAGTGGGAAAGCTGTGTATTTTTGAAGGAGTGAAGCATTATTATCTATGCTTATATTACATTTAAAAATATTTGAAACATTTGTGTTGATATTAAAAGCAGAGCAGGTGCAGGGCAGAAGAAAGGAGGACATGTACAGTACATAAAACGTCTTGCAATGTTGAGTGTAGGCATTACAAGATAGTCCTTTATCCACTTTCTTTCCCCCATAAATGATGATTGATATAAAAAAAAAAACTAGAAAGCTTCATGGTAACGCTTGCTCGGAAGGTTATATTAGCAGGTTAATGTTCCTGCACTGTCTGAAGCACTGTCTCTTCAAGTTAAACAAAAGTCTGGGCTTTGTTTTTGCATATCTTCACCAGAAACAACTGTAGTTTATTTCATATTGGATTTTGCCTAAATATGTATCTGCGAGCCAAGATGTTTACAGTGTGTCGCCACGGTTACTGACCATCAGGGGATGGCAATGACATCTATATTGACACAGGTGCGATGTTTAGTTGGGAAACAGGAAATACTACCTGCCGCACATGTAAACAATCCCAAAACTTACGCAACTTTTTTTTGTTGTTGTTGAGAAAACCAATAAAACTCTTATTTTTTTTGGGATACTTAGTTTGACATGCGCAAACTGACTGGAGCAGGGTAAAAGCTGCGAAACCAACAGGCGCCGTTGCACCTGACACCACCGGTGACACAGGCCTGAGGTGGCTCCGGCGTCATGAGCCCTCTCCCCCCCGAGGCTCAGGGGAACTGTTGTGGCTGGGACCGCGCTCTGGTTTGACGCCTCGGGACGTCCCAGGACAGATGGGAGTTACTGGTTTCCTGCGGGAGCCACTCCACGCTGGAAATGATACACCTCAGGAGCCAGATCTGCAGCACCAGATAACACGCTCGGTAACATTAACCTGCTGCCTTTCACTGCTGTTGTTTTTAACCCTGTGGAGCATGTAACTCGAGAGGCCACGTTTGACAAGAGAAATTATGCATCCAAGTTTGTAATTGTATAATATTGCCGTACAGTGGAGTTGCTTCACTGGAAAAGTGAGCTTACAAATTCAAGTTTCTGTCTTTCTCCAATTTATTCATTCAAGATGGTTCCAACCAAACCAAATGTATTTAATTTTGTGACATTTTTAACTTTTAACAGAGTAACCTTTCACCTCTAGAGGCCACACGCGCCACTACACCACTAATGCCTGTACTAATGACAAATGATGTAACACAGGGGCGTCCAAACTTTTTGCATGGAGGGCCGCATATTGAAGTGTACACAACATGGAGGGCCAAAGACCTGGATCAGACCTGGTTTATTCTTAAATTGGATCATATTTAGTTCTTGATTAGTCCTGATTTAGCCC